>JAOEHY010005644.1:0-33950 GCA_025447955.1 Psilopsiagon aurifrons | reverse complement strand
CAGGACGCATTTGAACAAACTTTCTAGACACTTTTGGTTGGTTCTCTTTTTTTTTTCCCCCCTCCTTTTTTCATTAAAAAAAAAGACGAAGTTTTGCACCCAGCCATGCACGCGCGCACACAGACATGCACACCCCCGACACCCACCCCCCGTCCCCACCAGTCCAACCAGCCACATATCCAAGGGCTCCACTGAAGGCATCTGCTATGAAATCAACTTCTTCCATGTAAATCTCAGTAAGGCTCATCCAGATCATCACAATTTGCAGGAGCCCCAGCCCCGGACTTTGCGAAGGCGCTGCTGCAAACGACTTCATCCACCAGATCCACCCCACCGGGCACTAGTAATTGATCTGTTTCTTAATTTCTTTCTCTACGTATTGTAACCAATTTCTCTCTTTTCAGTGGCAGTGGTGGGGGGTGAGCTGGGGTGGATTGCGCCATTCCAAAAATTCTCAGGTTTTCGGTGGGGTGGAAATAAAAAGCAATTTTTTTAAAAAATCATGGTCAGTATTATTATAAAGATGTAGCTCCTCGAGGCTGGGTACGTGGTTAGATTTGCTGCTCCTCCAGAACATATTGTTTAAAGCTTGATGGATCTGTGAGCAAGTGTCACCCAGATGACAGGCTTTCCCCTTACCCTGGGTCATTTGAAAGGAGGCTTGAGAGGCAGAAATGAGGGGATGGAGGCGCTGGTTGAGCTACGAGATATTTTCTCCGTGGAATAACAAAGATGATTCTCTTTATTTTGTTGTTGTGGTGGCTGCCTGTTGGTTTTTCTTTGGTGTTTTGTGTTGCGTTTAAAATTTTTTTTTTTTTTTTTTTGTTTTGGGTTTTTTTTTTTTTTTTTGGTTTTTTTTTTTTTTTTTTAGGGGAGAGAGAGAACTGGTTGAGATTTTACTTATTTATTTGACTTTATTTTATCTGTGAATCAGAAAATCTCTGTGGCTCACACAGAACAAAGAGAGGTACAATTTTAATGACTTTTTGGAGGAAGGCTTGCAACCTTGTATGAGCTCAAATCAAAATGCATTTTCTTTCTCATTAAGAATTGCATATATATTTTCCCTTAGTAGGGAATATTTCTATTTACACACACAGTGCTTTATATGCATATATACAAAGATATGTTTGTGTATAGCTAGATGGAGAGATATATTCATTCTAGAGAAATTATACTAGAAATGCAGTTCATTTGGGGATATTTAAATCATTGGGAATTTGGCAGGGGTCGGGCCCTGATTATTTTCTTTAGGGTTGGATGACAAGTGATTGCAAATGTGAGCACTGGCAAGTGCTCCGAGATCTAATCACTCTGTGTAGCCAAGCTTGAGTTGATCTGAGCAGCTTCGCGCTTGTTTCTAGAGCAGAAACGGATGCTCTCTCTGGCTCTCCCAGCAAATCCCCATGGTGTCGGTGCTGCAATTATGCTGAGTGTATTAAATCCATCCTCCCCACCTCCTTCAGCAGCTCCCTCACCCCAGAGGAGCCAAAGAGGCTAGAGAGGGAGAAGAGAGTTTTATTGCACAAGGTAGGACAAGGAGAAGGAGGAGGGTGGTGGTGTGTGAAAAATCATCTTAAGGACTTTCCCTCTGTATT
This sequence comes from Psilopsiagon aurifrons, assembly GCA_025447955.1. NCBI lineage: Eukaryota > Metazoa > Chordata > Aves > Psittaciformes > Psittacidae > Psilopsiagon > Psilopsiagon aurifrons. The sequence goes on along the minus strand of JAOEHY010005644.1, from coordinate 32,352 downwards.
AGAGAAAATCCCATCCAATTATAGCATTACTGGAAAGAACCAAACACTGTGACTTTCAAAGAAGGGGATTTCTCTGTCTTTTCAAGTGAAATTGCTCACACTGCAGACAGGAACACACACACACATACACACGCACATACAGGGACCCTCAGAGACACCAGCGCCTGCCCGGCCATAGAAGTCCTGGCAAACTGGGGATGGAGGAGGAGGAAGGGGAAGGACGCACATCCCTTCCAGGGGTCCAGCTAATCTCCCCTCCTTTTGTTCCTAGGGAGAAATTTAAACATCCCCCAAAGCCTCTGCCCCTCCCACCAGGAAGCACCAGGCAACTTTACCTGAAGGTACAAATTCAGCCACTCTCCCTTTTCCTCTTTGCTTTGCAGCTGCTATTTGGGGAAGATGGAGATAATCCACTTTGTCATAGGCACACACACACAAGCAGGATAGTACAGATTTCTTCAGCAGGCAGCACTGCAACTTACTCTGATGCCAACTGCTTTTAATTACACTGATAAAAAGGTAGTTGGGTGTATAATAGCCATTCCCATCACTAGAAACACTACTGTAGATTAGTTATCTATTATCAGTGTTATCTTTGAACTGGAGCCCTTAAAGGGTGAGATTTTGCAGTCCATTAGAGTCAGTAAAAAGGCTGCCACAGGCCTCATGGATGTGGAATTGCTGGCATTTGGCTGCCCAGATCTGCAGGGTTCTCTCACGACAATTGGTTTTAGGGCCTGATGTCAAAAGCTCCCTAAGCTCATCCATGCTGGTCCATTGGTTTCTATCCCTCTCCCAAATATTTGGGCATGCTTTCAGACACATGCTTTTCAATGAGAAGGATCTGGTCCTCAATGGGGTGATGCTTTGGCTTTGCTTTTGGTGTTGCTTATTGGTGCCCAGGGAGAAATTCTGAAGGAAGTCTAGGTGTCAGGGTTGTGAATCCTCAGTGATAGACACCAAGTCTCAGTCCTAGTGGAGCTGCAACCTGCTCTGCATAGATTTTCCACAGTGCCCATCCTCATACCAGCAAAGTAAGCATCAGGCTTGGCTTGTGGCTTCCCCAGGATGTGAAGGTCCATCACCCCAACTTGTCAGAAGGGAGAATAAATTATTGACTATGCTCACAGCTGTAGGACCAATTACTCAGCTCCTATAAGCCTGCTACAGGAGTAGGTGTCTTAACTCAGTTATCAGCTTGGCATGGGGAAAAGGGGCTGGGAGGAGGGGACAGGCCCCATTATCATGGAATGCCTTATGAAGGCAGTGCAGGCTGGTCTTGTCTGGCTTACTCATGGGGATAGCCCAACTGGCATCTTCAGGGCCCACTGGAGTGTGTGAATAGAGCTGGATTTAGAAACATGACTGGTTTGCGGTGTAGTTAAGTCACATCAGGGAACAGCTGTGCTCACCTGTGCTCAAAAAAGGCACATCCAGCATCCCTACAACCCAGAGAAGTCTATGTAAAGAGATCAGTGGCAAAGGGAGAGGGTCTGGAGGGATCCAGGCAGACAGGGAGCAGAGCAGAGCAGTGCAATGCAGCCCTTCACACTCCTCAAATACTCCGCATGTGACTTCTTTTGCTCTCCTTCCCCCTCTGCCTTACATGGAGAAGATTCAGTATTGATGCAGAATGGGAAGATCATCCTCACTCAGAGCAAACAAAGCCAGGGAAGGCTCCTTGCTGGGCAGAAGGTTTTGCAGAAGGTTGTGCTTATTTTTGGTGGAGGACAGAAGTGCATTCTGCACCTCTCTTTTTAATATTTGAATTCCCACTAGTAACATCTGATTCATCATCTGCTTTTGAAAATTGTGACTGGGACTAGCTCGTGTTAGAAGATGGTTAGTCTTCCCCATTTGCAATTTACTTACTGCTTGTCCCACACCTCTCTCTCTGAACACAGTGGTCACCATGGCTGTGTACAGCCACCATGGTGGCTTGAGAAAGCCACAGCCTATTTTTCCTTCAAAGGATCCTTCCTTCCTCCAAGAAGCCCATGCTGTGGCACGTTGTGATAATGGGAGCACCAGTAAATCCCCACGGCGCAACTTTGTAGCCCACCCTCTCTAAAACCAGCAGTGGTGAGGAGCTCCAATAGCATGCAGGCACTGCAGGCCCAGATATCAAAATATGCTGCAAGCACTAAACCTCATATATCTTGTTTATATAAAAATATAAATGCTGGGGTCCTAGACGCCTGGACACTGGGTTGCTGGAGGCCTAGCTTTGTCACCACCCTTCTGACTTGAGGCATGCCATTCTGCTTCCCTCTTTTCCTCTTTTTTTCTTCAAAATCCCACAGATTTTGCCTCTGTGCCTTTTAAGGTCCCTAAAGACTGAGATTCATGTCATCTATGTCATCCATACATCTTGACCAGGAGTCACAGCACTATAAATAGCCACCAGGTAGGTTAATATTGATCTCATCAGATGTGGAGAACAAAGCAGAAGACGTGTAGTGGATGGCTAATGGTGTGATTCAGTGGCAGAACTGGTGAAAAGATGGGTTTTGCTGCTAAATTCATGTCCCTTCTTCAAGACAGTTCTCTTTGTGACCAAATTTTTTAACCATAGAAAGATCACTGCTGCCTAGAAATAAAAGTTGGTCCAATGTTGAAAATGGAGGTGTTTGGTTTTTTTTAAATATGTCAAATACACCAGTGGCATATTTTGCTTCACTCGACTACAGCTGCCCAAATCTACTTACTTAATTGGTTGCCTTTGTGGTCAGTGGTGCAGAGGAAACCCGAGCAACACATCCCACTGTTGATACTGGTTTGTGGAAGGTGGGGTAAATTGCTTAGGGAGTTTCGTTTCTCTTTGGCATCTAGTTTAGAGTTGGTGCCTAATCTTCAGATAGTTGAAGTTAGGTGAGATACCTACAGGCCATTGTCTCTTCTCTTGGCTCTAAAGGGTCACTGATAGCAATAAACTAATCAGGAACGCATTTGGGGTGGGTTTCTCAGCTCTTTATGCTTCAAGGAGATGTCCTCAAGTGCAAGGGAGCAGCATTCATTTGACACTGCCTAACTGCCTCTGGCTATGGCTGTGGTCTGCCCATGTTATTCTAGGCAATGGCAGACTGGCAGATTTAGCTGCTTCTGGATTCCCATCAAAACATTTCTATATAAATGTGTTATCCTCTGATCACAGTGCTCATAAGAGAATTGGATGATGGCTGAAAACGTAAGATCCAGTACTGATATTTCACCAGGAAGACAGGAAAGATTAGATACATGGCATGGCTTTCAGTTTAATGGAGGCAGAGCACCTGAAGTGCTGCACTACAATATCCCAGACCTTTTGCAGAATGGAGCAGATCTGTCATGGATGATGGTGCTTTACTCTGGACTTTCATATACAGGATCTTTGGTCACCTTACCTTGGGTGAAAAAAAATGTTATTTTGGGGAGGGTTCCTCTCTCATATTGTGTGTGCCTCCAGTTATTACCTGCAGGCATTGGTGCTGACTGTGTTTCTTCTGTTGCAGGCTCTGAATAGTATGTCCTGGCCACCAATAAGCTGTTTTAGAAAGGCAGTAGGTGGTAAGGCCAGACCTTGAACTGGTGGTGGTGGTTCTGCTTTTGCCTTTGCCAACAGTCCATGGTGTGACTTTGTGAAAGCGGCTTCATTGGCGTATGTAGTATCCCAACTGGGTTGCTCCCCCCTTCCTCCATCTCCTGTCCCTCAGACAGCTCTGCCCTGGCCATCAGTTATCAAGCAGGCACCTGCCTTGATCGTCTTCTGCAGCAGGACACTCGCTGGTGTAGCTTTGGCCCACCTAGTGGTACAGCAGGAGAACAAACCTGGGGAAAAATAAAGACCAAAATGCAGCCAGTCTACAGGGATCTGCAACAGCAGAGTTCTGGTTTCCTTTCCCCACCACACAACAGTTGGCAGAGCTCAAGATGGAGAAGACACTTATCTCTGTGTCCATGGTGGAGACATAGGGATAACAGAGAGGCTTGGTGGGCAGAAGGGTGGTTTGGTCTTGCCTTGGAAGGTAGAAGGATAAATTGTGGGTGCTGCCTTTTCCCTTGCCTCCTCCATGCATGCTCAGGAGAGATCAGTGCTCCAGGATGGTGCCACCATGCATTTATTTCCTTGTCACCTCCACACTGTACAGCGCAGGGTAGGTAGGGACACCAGCATCCCTAGTCCTGGCCTCATGGCCCGGTGTAGAGTAGGTATACAGACAGGCAAAATGTCTTCTGAGAGTGATGCTGGGATTGAGAAATATCATGGGTATCACCCTAATCTCCACTAATGAATGACAAAAGAAGGGAACAGAACATGCATATTCAGTTTTATTAGGCAGCAGTAGCAGCCAAGGAGACAGTGCCATGTCTATCTTCAGATAAACATTTCCTTTTATTGTTCCTTTCTCCTAAACCCAATGAGCTGGTCACCTTCAACCCTGCTCTCCAGAGCCCATCACAGCCACTCAGGGTTGTGGCAAAGTCACTTTGTGTGGAGACAACCTCTCACAAATGCGTGCTGTGAGGGATAAGTTGGGATCTTCCTCATGGGTTATGGTTTAGTGAAACCCAATTTATTTTGAAGGCAGACGGACCATCTGAAGGCAAATACAACTCCCTGAGTACTTAAGGAGCTTCTGCTTTTCAGACACATTGAGCACTCCAGATTCATAGAGGAAATAACCCAAAAAAGGAACTGAAGAATCTGATCAGTTTAAGTTTTCCTCTAAGGTCTGACTCTAATTCAGTAAATGTATAGATAACCTGAGCCTTGCATGTGCAATGTGTGTTTGCTTTTGTGAAATTTCTCTAGGCCAGAATCAGCTAAAAACCTATTAATCAGCAGTGGAAGCTGATAACAGCTAGTGGCCCAACTCTGCTATCACCTGTACAAATAGGATGGTGCAGGCTTAGGTGCTAGTAACTGAGCACGATGAAATCTTTCCAAGAAAGTAATAATAATCACCTGCTTTCTTTAAGAGAAATATTTTAGGGTATGGTATTTTGGCTCCTGGGGGCAAATCCTGCCTCTGTTTCTGAGAGATCTACCTTGCCGAATCTCAGCACCTAAAAGGGTTGTTAAGGGTAAACATCCAAAGGGAGCTCTTAGAATCGCAGTGGCTTTGGTGAATGGAATGAAATGTCCTTTGGGGGCTATTGTTTTCTGCCCCCCTTTCACTGACTGCTGCTTAGGTAGCTACCTTCACCTATATGCCCTAATCAGGAAGCTAAATTCAAGAAAGGTGGTTCTCAGCATTAACAGTCAGTACTGCAGTGAGAGCGCTACAAATACAATACTGCTGGTCTCAGAAGGAAGCCACAGGAGCAGAACAAGGTCTCTGGGGAAGATTGCCTCCAAATTCATGCTCATAATAAGGGCTGGCTTTAAAATTGTAATTTATTTACTCTGCTTCATCCAACCTCTCTTTATAAAAGTTGTGGGTTTTTTGGGGGGGGATATACATTGAATTAAAGAAAAAAAAGTAGAGAGGAAAACCAACTGTTTGTGAGACAGCAAGATCAATAATAGAAACAGTTATTTATACAATCATCAATGCACTGATGTTGAAATTTTTTAATCCCATTCTAACACATAATTCAAACAACCCCTGTTCAAAGGGCTGGCCACGCTCCTGCTACAGGTGCAAACAAAAGGAAAAAATCGAAATTGAAACTTGAACTTCATCCCTTTGTGAATTCGCTCGTAACACCCCTCTTTGGAACCTGAGTGATACTATAGCTTGAGATGAATGTTGGGCTTCAGTCTTGTGCTTACAAATCAATATGCATTTTAAACAGGGATTACTCTATGCTGCTGACAAGCACTAGTCTGAAAAACTACCCAGACTGGAGTGTCTTCTCTTCAGCCACAGAGCAAGCTAATTAAGATATGTTAAAATCAGTAACTAGGAACATAGGGTACAACTTGAAAGCATAGAAACATCTGCTCGACTGGCACTCTTATTCCTGTCTGGCATTGCGATAGTACCCTGGTCAAGGTCTCCAGATATTTTAAAAAGTGTTTTAAAAGTGAAAAGGAAAATATATTATTAATTTTTTTTGTTGTTTTTTTTTTTTTTTTTTTGTTGTTGTGTTTGTGGTTTTTTTTTTTTTTTGTTGTTGTTCTTTTTTTCTTTTTTTTTAGATTACTTGGTTGTTTGGTATTTGGTTTGTTTTAAAACAGCTCAATATGAAATACCTCAATGGTAAAGTTAAGATGCATTGCACTGGGTATCAGCCCTTTGTGATATGTGAAGAGGGGAACATGGGGGAGCTGATGAGCTGGGCCAGAGCTTTGCTGTGTGATGGAAAATAATGAAATAAGCAGCAGTGTACCTACCCCGTGTACACCTAAAACCATTCTCACTGTCAAGGGCTGGGCAGGGATGGATGGGGGATTGTCTAATATTTTACCATAGGAGACTTTTAAGCTAGACATGGGGAAGGAAAAAGAGCAGAGATTTGGTAGAGAGAGTAAAAAATAAAAGCGTTATCCTCCAAACCCCCCCTTACTCCAAACCCCCCTAAGGTGCTAAAACCTCAGTCAAGTGAGGTGTTGACAAGGGATCCAAGTTGATAAATAAACAGAAAGAAGCTCTCCCTTGCAAAGCCTGAATGACAAAGAGAGAAAAACAGGCACTGGAGAGTGTCCCTTACCATTTCCATTTCCATCACAAAAGCTGATGGTGGGGGGGAGGTTTTGACAACTCTGACTTTCTCTCCTCTTCTCCCCTTCATTTTTTTTTTTGTTCTCGGCTGTTTTTTTTTCTTCTTCGCCTCCCTCATATAAACAGGGAGGACAAGAGGTCATATCCCCAGGGTTTAAAGAGATACTTCTCCCCCTTCCAGGAAGGGTGCATGTTCTTTCAGCCTGCTTACAAATTGGTCAAAGTTATGATGTCTTAATGTAGTTGCCGGGTGGCCACCTGTCCCGGAGTTTCTTCTGGTGCTTTTACTTCATGTGCAGGAGTGACACCTGCAGATGGTTTCTTGCCCAGCACCGAAGTCTCTGTGTTAAAATAGGATAAAATGCCACGAGTCAGGCACATGTGTCTCTTTTGCTCCAGTGTAAGCAATGGTGAAGATTGGCTCATGGGCCTGCAAAGCCCACGGGATGCTTTGAGGAAGGGCTGTGCTCCCAGAGGGTATGCTTGATATATGTTAGCTGCATGGACCCAAGAGACACACGTGGGAGGAATTTCTGCCAGGGGATTTTGAGCATGGTAATGCATGGAAGCAAAAGCAAGGGTTGCATTGCTTCTGTTTGCTCACAACCTTGAGTTTGCAGCACCAAAATTAAGTTCAGATCTTCCCATTCTTCACACTGCTTTAAAAAATTGTTTCCAAGCCCTGGGCACGAGGCAAAGTGGCTTAAGCAGCAAGTAGTTCAGTGGGAAACGGTGTTAATGGTGCTCAGTGTACCTTCCCCCTTCCTACCTGGGCTCCCTCGTGCTTAAGAAAGGTGTGCTCACATAGCAGCCCTTTTCTCCCAGGGGGAAAGGAGGGAACTGCAGTAATAAGGTTTTTCTTCCGTACCTGTACACTTATTTTCATACAACTAATCTCTCTGAAACCTTTATCTTTCTGCCAAATTGGGCTGGGATTGGCTGAGGGGTTCAGAAGTTGGAGGGAAGGAAATGAATGGATAGAGACACACACTATAATCAGCTAAACCAAGTTTCCCAAGGAAACCAGACTTCAAATGCATTACAGAGCTTTACAAGTCTTGTAGGAGCTGCTTACAAATCCCAGTCATGAGCCAGAAACCCCCAGTGCCAGGCACTGTATGAACATATTCCTCAACACAATCCTTTCCCCAGGCCAGTGCTCAGGAGTTTAAAACAAGAAGTTTGAGGCATGTAAGGTTGGCAAGCACCCGCTTTTCAATATGAATGCAGAGCAACTCCCTTAATGTGGGTTGTACTTGGCTGGATTCTGCAAGAGAGCAGAGCTGCACTCTGCTGGAGTTGTTTTTTTCATGGGAATGGCAAGGAAATCACAGGGCTTGAAGAACCTTGCCTCTTAGCAGCCTTACTTGGCTTCGATCCTACCCAGAAATCCCATTGGCTCTGTGGAGTAAGAAGGGAGTAAAATCTGCAGGGCTTTGCCCCATTCAATGGTGCAGTATTCTTTTAATATATTTTTTTCCCCAAGAAGAAAGGTTTACTCTTTCTCTTCAACCATATCAGGTAGAAGAAGCGCTTAGGTCTTCACAGGGCACTGAGTCACCTGTATGCCAATGCTCTGCTGGTAGCACATCAGGGATGAGCTGGTTCAGTGTCTGAAAAATGTCTTTGCCTCCTAAGGTAAAGACTTAAAGCCTGGAGCCTGGAATGGCACCTACTACACAGATTGTGTATTTTTTTTAAGGCATTTGTTGAGCTCTGATCAGTTCCTTGTGACCCTGACTTATTGGTTTCAGGCAGGACTTCCCATGAACTAGTGGACTGGACAAGAGAGGAACCCTGTGGCCACAGCCCTGAGGGAGGTAGGGAATGCACAGTACTGGGGATATTTGGGTCAATTCAAAAGTCCTGGCTCTCTTGGAAGGATTTGGTGAATCATTTCCCAACCCTGAATTTCCCCATCCACTCCTATCCCTGTCCACGACGGCAATATTGCCTGCACTAGAGTGTGGCACTTCAGCCACTTGCTAGGAAAGCCCTGCAGGTAGTTCATGGCTGCTTAATCCTCCCTTGAGATACTTTCTCATCCTCTCCCCACTTTCTCTGTCCTTCAATGGACTCCTTGGAGCCAAAGCTGCACAAGTCTGAACCTGCAAATTCAGAAGACATCGAGCAATAAAATATTGGCACTCCAGACATCAAGAGTCAGCTCTTTCTGCCTCTGTTTCCTTCTCCCAGAACTTGTAAGGTTTTAAGGAATAAAATATGTTTGGAGTCATGAGTTACTTTGTAGTTTGTGAACTTTTTAAATAGGTGGGGAAGATGTTTTTTGAAGTGTTTTGCACACTGTGAAACTTGATGGATATTTGCACAAAATAACATGACTCCAGAAGCTGGTGTGTTGAAAAGAAAAAAATACCAATTAAACACTGAGGTATTTGGTAGCTTAATTTGACAATACAGACATTTGGGGAAGTAGTATATGAAATGGAGAAGATGGCAGGTATATTCAGATAGGGTAGGCAAGACTGGTCATAAGGAATGACATTTTTGGAAATGTTTTCATTTTTAAAGAAAATGTGATTTTCATAGAGTTCTCATCATTTATTTGCAATTCTAACCTCTCCTTGAAGCTCTTTTGAAGAGCTAGGCTCTAGGGGCAATTGGAACATGTCCCCAACATCTCAGTGTGGCCAGTTAAGGGAAGGTGTGGAGGAAGTTCCATCAGGAGAGGAAAGAAAGCAACGTTGTCCAAACTGTCTTTTTGCATCACATCTCCATCTAAAGTCTGCCTAACACTTCCTGCATGGTTTTGAACACAGCAAATTCTGGAACACCCTCAGTTACAAGGAACAGTGAGTTTTAGGAGAGTTGACAGAAGGAAGTTTTCATCCCAATTAAGCAGCTGAAAAATGCCCTAAAGCAAAGGCCTCAGTGACCTTGCTTAAAGCTTCCAAGGGTATTTCCCAGTGTAAGGTTACAGATGAAGAAAGGGCGTTGGAGCTTTTTCAAGGGAGAGGTATATGATAAGGGAAGGTTAAAACCTTTCTCCTATTCGAATATAGGATTTGCAGGAAATGAGAGTTCTCTTGGACCTGTACGTTTTGGGAAATGAGGTGCTGCCTTGGATGGTTGGAGGAAATATACTCTCATGAGCTTTGCACCATCAAACAGTGCAGCACATTATTTGATCCTACTCTAAACTCAGCATTTTTGGGTTTATCTGGTAACCCTTCTCAGTGCTGTTGTCCACCCTGGACAACATGATGAAACAGGCCCAGTCACTGCAGTTAAACACTGATGGCATCCCTAAATAAATAAAAGTCCACAGGATAATGGATAAAATCCAACAAAGGGTAAAAAATGCTTCTCAAGCATTTTCAAGCTTTCTGCATCATCTTGGATGTAAAATAGGGCCAGTCACCTCCTTCAGACTAAGGGTTACCGAGACACCATGAACTATGAAATAGGGGATAGATTTGTGAATGTCCAGGGGAATCACGGCTCATGGAAAAACAAGCAGTTATCCAGAAGAAAAATATAGTAAAGCCAGAAAGAAAATGTTGAATCCTGCTGAGGGAAATGGAAAGATGAATAGATGAGAAGAATAAGGAAAAAATAAAATAAATGCATGTGGAGAAGAGGTAAAACATCAGTTAAAGAGGTGGAGGAAGAAGGAACGTTCAAATCAGACATACTGATTAAAAGGTAGCTTATGGACATGGCAACAAAGTGTTAAAAAATCTAGTGATGGTTTAGGCTAATTGGGGTTTTCTAAGCATTGGGTGAGACTAGCTGATAGCATCCAGTAGAGGTGGCAGGTGATGTTGCCTTTGAAGAACATAGATTAGTGGTCACTAAGCAGGGCTTCTCCACAGACTGCCACCACTCCAAAAAGAGCTTTTGTCCTTGATGGACAGCTCCCTGTTGAGGAATGATCTAAAAAAAAAAAAGAGAAAGAAAGTTAGAATGCATTTAGGAAGCAAATGGGAATAATGCTGGGAATGTCTCATGAGATTGCTGAAATATGAAAATTACAAATAAAAACCAGTTGCCCTTTGTCAAAATGGAAAAGAAAACTAAAAAAAAAAAAAAGAAAGAGAGAATTGGAGCAGATTAAAAATACGAGGCTTTCATTGCTAAGAGGCAGTGACTAAGAGATGTACAACGTAATAAAAGGATAGAAATAAGTCAAGAAGCTATAATTTGTTCTGACTCATGATACCAGCCCAATGGAATTAGAAGCAACAGCATTAAAACCAGTAAAAACAAATGCTTGTATATACGTAGCTAATGATTAAACTGAGGAACTCACTGCCACAAGACAGGACAAGCATTTAGCAGGATTCAAGTAAAAACAATAAATCTCAGAAGAAATGAAAAAAAAAAAAAAACCAAACAGTTTTATGCTCTGAAAAATCAAATATTTCCAGATTATGTTTTGGAGAAGTATAGTAATAACACCTCCAGCATGGCTTGGAGTCTCTCCTTTGGGCCACTCTAGAGGTCCCTTGAGGATGTTCAGCCTTGGATTGCACTGGATCTGGTTTCTAGCGTTTGTGAGCCTGTGTTGTGGTCCACAAAGTGACAGCATTTGATCACAGATACAGAGTAAATGGAGGTGAGATTGCAAGTAATTTTCTCTTTCTCCCCCCACTCACCACACTGGCACATGAGCATTCATTGAGCAGAAGGGATAATTGTAGATTACTAATGAATATTACATTCAAAATAAAAAATCCCCATCTCAGATGAACAGCCACTGTCTTATGTTGATCCAGCATGCACTGAGTGAGGTCTCCATCTCAAATTTTTCAAGAAAAAAAGAAAAATGGGATGTTTGTTCTATAGCTGTCACAAAAAGCCTTTTTTTACAAGGCTTTTTTTACAATGTCTACATACAACCTTCCCCGAGGTTGTATGTAGACATTGGACACCACCATGGGCTTGCAATGCTTCTTTTCTGCCCTTACAGAGGAGAGGGCAGGGACCTTCCTTCCTTCACCTCCTTTCCCTCCCCCGGGGAGCTTAAAAACCACAGTGGACACCATCTTTTCTCAGCCCCTTGCACTATCAGAGACACTGGGATGCCCACTTGAGGTCCCAGAGGAACCTGACCTTTTGTAGACCTGAAGAGACCTGTGCCAGACACCAAGATGAGCACAAACCCAGGAGAGGACATGCCTAAGCTCCTCTGGTGTTCAATCAGAAAAGCAAAGCATTGTGTTCAGATGTGACTTCTGCATCTCAGACCCAGTTCTTCGAAGATGTCAGAATAGTGGTTAACCAAGGAGAGACAGGCTCCTCCATATCCTGAGGTCCAGATTCTCAAAGGTTTTCTTTCATTACCTTACATTACCTGAGGCTTTTCTACCTCAGGTAAAATACACGTGGTGAGAATGTAACCATTGAACCAACCATAATCAATCAGGATAGTTGTCTACCTCACCTAATAGCTGTCTACAAACTGCCCTATTAGGTACTGTCCTAGGGAATGATCTTGTGGGAGACCACTCACATAGATCTGTAATGGCTTGCTTTCTGCCCTGGTTTGAGGATGCTTCTCAGTTTCTAGAAAAGTTCCCCACACCCTCCCCCCCATTTGCTGTTATATCTCTAATGCTTTTGCAATGAGGATAAATTTTTATATTGAAATAAATTATTGGCAGTTGTCTTGCCTTGATATTTTGCAGCAGTGAGTTCCACTGATGAAAAATGTAACAATCTATGGCAGAACTTATCCTTACTTTGGTAGGCTTCAGAGGTGTGGGATCATCTCTCATATAATGTCCAGAACAACACTGAAACCTTCTAATGGTTCCCTAGATATTAGCCACGAACATGTCCTGCATATTCTACAAATGCTGGAAATAGAGAGTAAAATAGGGTTCACCAGGAAAATGCTCTACTACATTCTCTGCTGTAAGTGTACAACAGTACTTTGGGGATTTCCACACATTTTGGGTAGCACTAGCCAAGCTGAACTCCATGGCTTTGCATGCAATTCCTAAACTGGTGAGAGGCCAGCCAAGAGGTTAGCCCTGTGGGAAGGGGATGTGAACCCATGTGTCCCAAGGAAATAAGATTGTTCGGGATGCGGTTGAGCTCTGTGTCTTCTGCGTTGCAGTGAGGCCGAACAAACTCAGACCATTCCATTTCATTCACTGTTGGAGCCCCTAGAGTTACTTGTTTAGATCACTGGCAGGATCTCTGCGCCCTGTGTTGATGCAAAGATACATCCATCCACATTACAGTACTAAGCAGCTGTTGCTGCTACTGGTGGTACCCCTGACCAGAGGTGGAGAAGGAGTTCAAAACCCCCAGTTCTGACCTGCTGCAATACAATGATCCAAATTGCCTTTAACCACTGAAGAAGGAGCTTTTCTGTTTCACTAGGTGGCTTATCCTAGTGGCTACCAGTCAGTATCCTTGCTGAGAATCTTTGTTCCAAATGACATTGATTTCTTTTCGTCCTAAATTGGTCCCCAGCTGCCAAGTGCTGCCAAATGTAAACAGCCACTGCCATCTAGTGACCATGGAGCAGCTCACAGCTCCAGAAACAACCTTTCTGGCTTCCTGAGGGGCAACTGCAACGGGATGTGAGAAAGATGTCCAGTTGGCCTCAGACAAAGGCCCTAAGCCTGTGTGTAAGCACTCATGAAGCTAATTTGGGGTTGCACCTAGAGATAGCATTTAATCCTCCATTGGCTTGCCATTTCTTGAGTAGGTGGGATGCTGCCTTGTTAGACACTGTCTCTGGAGTCTTCAACTAGATGCTCACAGCCTCAGCAAAAGCTATCCCATCCATGGAGAGGGTGATTTAGGGGGTTATGTACCTATTGCTTCTTCAGCTACTATAATTGTCCCTTTGGCTCAAGGTAGAGCTAAGCCACATAGATGCATCCATCAATTTCACTCAGCAGAATGTTAAATTAATCAATTGGTTAATTAAATTATAAATATATATATATATATATATTTTTTTTTTTTTTTTTCTGAAGTGCAACAGGAACCCACTCCTAGGAAGAACTGTGATTTAAGACATGTTTCCCACCTGTTCATCTTTAGCTTCCCATGAGATGACTTACTTCTGGATGGTCCCAAGCCTCATCTCAGACCCCAGATTGCAGCCTCCCTTTCAATGGGTTAGCAAAATGGGAATTAAAATTTCAATCAGTCCTCTGATCATTCCTGGTGAAAGTTGAAGTGAGTCTGTGTTATTGGTCTCCATTGCACTGAGAAGCCCAAAACTGAGCCGGCGCATCATTGTGCAATCACATAATACTGTGCAGACATGAGGAAGACGTAGATTTTCAACCCTTCCAGGCAGGGACAATCTTTCATTACATCTGCGCACAGCCTGGCAAAACGCAACTACAATCCGGGGCTAACTGTGGTAGTTGCAGAAACAAGGCTGGTGTATCTTCTGAAGACCTTCTTGTCCAAGGAGACCCTAATGCATTGGCGGGCTCGCTACCCTCCGGGATGGCGCTTCCTGCCTGCTGGCTGCGAAAAGCCTCATTTCCCAGTAGATGGCACTGGTCCTCCATGGAATCGCGGATGGGAACAGGTGCATCCCTGTCCATCTCCGCTGCTCATGCTCCTCAGCTTGGGTTAAATCCTTTCCCCAAGACACTCCTTCCAGGGCATCCTCTAGGTTGCTTACTCATCAGGAACACAAGGGTACCTTTATCCCCACCTGGCCAAGCCCGGGTCCCAGATATTCACATCTCTTCCTACATAACTAGTGCAGATCACACAGATGAATTCCTCATTGTAAATGCACAAAAAAGGCCCTCTCTTCCTTTCCTTCCTGTAGTATTTCACTCTCTCATCTCAAAGCTTTGCTTTTTTAAGGATAAAAAGCACCCGAAATAAATGTATTCAGCTTGGCAAGGACAAGGACTATTTTAGGTTCGTTGCTATTAAACTCTACACTTGCAGCTAAGTGGCAGCTGCTGGAGGTGTATATCTGCTCATTCCAGCAGATGATGGGAGAGAAGCCCACAGAGATCATGGGAGAAGTGGGAAACGGTGCCCTTATCCAGTGGCAGATGAGCAACTTTGCACGATTTCAGTATGGTTTGAAGGTCACTGTGGCCAATAGATGGGGCCATTTCCACACATATCTTCAGGTCCCCCAGGGCAGGTTCTTCCAGGGCTAACAGGCAGGTGGTTGCTGTGTCCACGGGATGAAGGCTGTATGTGGTTAGGAAATGCAGTCAGGAGGAAGGTCAATGCTCTGCCTCTCCTTTTTGCCAAAGACCAACAGACAGGCAAGAGCAAGTCTCCTGTTGCTCCACTTCTTCCCCGTGATAAAAATCTGCTGGTTGTCCCAATAAAGCCTGAAGAAACTACCATGGAGCAGCGCTGGCTTCTCAGAGGAGAAGCAAGGTTTTCTTAGCTGGCTGAAACAGGGGTCCCCAGAACAAAGCAACATTGAGCTTTCCCCAACACTTTCCACACCCACTCTGTTCATAAACTTTCCCATGTAGTGATATAGGACTCCTGTGAGCCTAGAGAAAATCAAGCTAGCAATAATTTAGTGACTCATGGTACCTTGAAGACATCAGATGCTCACCAATGAAGAGCAGGATTCCCACACTGAGATCTGGGACCCGCGATGGATCCATCAGAATGGCAGAAAAGGTCAGTTTCCCTGCATACAGAAAAGGAGGGGAAAAGAAAAAACACTAATTGGAGAGGAAGATAGGAGCTCCTCTTTATTCCACTTTCAACAGTCATTTTTGATCCCTTGTGCATTAAGACCTCAACATGTAAAAAAGCACAAATAAAGGTACCCACATCAGACTTTTCCTGCTCATTAATTGCCCTTCAACATGGTGCAACAGCCAAGTGGAAGGGAGTAGTGCTCTGACTTGCTTTGGCCTGCTAGCTACCATTATATGTGTGGATTTAATTGTCTGTACCTTTAAATTATTACTTATGTCCTGTAGAGTTAAAAAAGGCCCCAAAACAAATAACCTCCCCCAGCATCAAAGAATAGGTCAGCAAACTTCGGTTTTAACCCGAGGATGTCTGAGTCACCCAACCATGACCAAGCAGCACAGGTGAGTACTAATCCTCTACTTTTACAACTCTACTGGCAGTCACACTTGTGAAGTATTTTTGTTTCCAGGCTTGTGCCCCTTGCAGTATCACTCTTGTTTCTCAGAAATCACAGCAAGACAGAGGAGCATGGCACTGGTATCTATCAGAAAAGAAACTTCAGCAGGAGAAGGTGGCCTAGGACATACACCACTTACATACACACTGTAAGCACCTATTAGACCAGGTGTATCAATGCCATAAGTCTCTGCAAACATCTGCACACCACAGATTTGCATAAATGTTCAGCTGAGGAAACCCTTCCTTCCTAAAGGAGTGACCTACATTCACTCCTCCAGAACAGGAAAAGGTGAAGTTTCAAAGAAACCCTTCCAACTTCTGGGCGTAAGAATCTTCCTGGCTGCCGAAAATAAGAAGAAAGCTATTCCCACTCCCTCTCTGAAAATTCTTAGTCTTGTCAGGGAGAAGACACCCAAACTTTGCACCATAATGAATACTATATTATCCTAGTTCTTCTCTTCTATCAGTCCCCATGTCCTTCATCTTCTCCAAATGGTTCACCTAAAAGCCTCTTCCTAGGGTCTAGGCTCCTACTGTTGCTTCTGACCAAGACTAGAGGGGCACCTACTTTCAGCATCAAGGGCACCTTCGCAATTAAACATTCATTTCATTATAAAACCATCTGCTGCTGTAGACTATTTCAGTGCTTTCCAGCTTGGCCTGCCAGACCCAGGTTTTGCTACAACTTGCAATTGCATGAGCCCTTACAAATTTCAGAATAGTTTTGTTTCAAGACAGGACCTGAAGGAAGGATGGACTAGGTCCAGTCTCTATGAAAAGTGCCAACAAACCTGCCAACTCAGGCATACTTTTAAGGATTTAAAGTGAGTGGTTAATATAGATGAGAATTACTTTTATCTGCTCAACAGCAAAGGCCAGCAGAAACATGCATTGCAAGCTGCACATGCCTTTTGGCTTTTTAACATGCCACAGTGGAAGAAACAAAGGGCACACAGACTCCTCTGTGCAGGAAACCTAACTGCTACATCCTTCCCTGAATGTGGGATTGCATGGACCTATGGAGGTACCCAGGTCAGCCTCTTCCTGCCACCATCATGGTGCATGGAAACCCTGTCACGACCCTGTTCTAACTGGGGTGGGATTAAGACTGCAAAAGGTAGGATAATTCAGGTAGGTAGGGTTCTCAGGAGGTATTTGTTTGAGTGAGAGGTGAGGACAGTCATTGTGGGGAGACAGATGCGAGACACTTGCTTGACCTGTAGGTGAGATGCAGAAAGAATGTAGGAATGGAAGAAAGAGAAGATCTGACCTGACAGAAAGGCCAAGGAGGGGTTTAAGAGAGGTTTTTATAAGCTGACCTGATAATCTTTGTGTTTTCCTTCCACACTGCTGTTGCCTGGCTCCAGCTCACATTAACAATCAACATTGTACTTCAGAAGCACAAAATCTCTCAGGGGATAAACTGAAGGAGACCCATGGCATATGCTGATGGTCTGTGTTGTATCATGCTTTGCCCATGCGTAACCCACACAAATCACAAGTATGGGAGCATGGTCATGAAGTGGTCTGCTGTCAAGGGGGCTTACTTTTGACAGATGATGTAGAAGTGCTCTATTAATTCTTTGATAGTGAAACCAGCATTTTCCATGCGTAAGGCATCTGAATGTGACCAAGTTGCATCTTCTTTCACCCACAAGAGCACCTGAAAATGTCTTGTGCTCCCCAAATCCTGATACCCCTCTGAACTTGCATGAGGAACCACCTCTTAAGTGCTGTGCTTTAACTGCTCATAAATCAGCAGTACGATGGCTTGTTTGAGAGTGGATGCTTCATTGGTTAGTCCCTGAACTATGGCCTAATATGTGTTAATGCTGACAATGATTTACAGGCCAGGATTGGTTTGCATGCCCACACACACACGCACACACACTCAGAGGTGCTGAAATGACCTTGCACGCTGGCAGCTATGCGATCCCCTCCATCCCCTGGGCTGCCCTGGCATGGGGCAGGTTCTGCGCCTCTGGTCCAGTGCCATCAATTGTGCTAGGTGAGGGTGAAGATCAAATTGCTTCCCTCTTGCTCTGAGTTGAGGCTTAGCAACAAAGAAAACAGGGGAGGGCAGATGGGTAATGTGGAATTGGCTGCAAGAGGAACCTGAGGTGAACCCTGCACATCACATCTGAATGCCTGCAGCAATTTCAAAATGCTATACTGTATTTTGAGCTCAGGTATGCCAGGCTGGCCACAATTCTGCCTATAAGATGGTCACAAAGATGCTCCAAGGGCTGGAGCACCTCTCCTATGGAGACAGGCTGAGAGAACTGGACTTGTTCAGCATGGAGAGGAGAAGGCTCCCGGGAGACGTTAGAGCAGCTTCCAGTGCCTAAAGGCGCTGACAAGAAAGCTGGAAAGGGGCTTTTGACAAGGGCAGGTAGGGACAGGACAAGGGGGAATGGCTTTAAAATGGCAGAGGGGAGGCTGAGATGAGATGTGAAGAAGTTCTTCCCTGTGAGGGTGGTGAGGCCCTGGCACAGGTTGCCCTGAGAAGCTGTGGCTGCCCCATCCCTGACAGTGTTCAAGGCCAGGTTGGATGGGGCTTGGAGCAACCTGGTCTGGTGAAAGGTGTCCTTGCCTGTGGAAAGGGGCTGGAACAAGATGGTCTTTAAGGCCCATTCCAACCCAAACCATTCTATTATTCTATGATTCTATGAAAAAGCTGAGGTCTGAGCCAGGACCCTGTGGCAATATCTGTGCCACTAGATAAACAAGCTGGAGCACGTACTCTCAATGTGAAGGCAAGGAGCATGGCACAAAACACATTCAGACCTGCATGGTGTCCCTCCTCCAAATAGGGTGGCTGCTTCAAATTAGCTCCTGAGAAAATTACATTTTCCGTAGAAATCCACTGGAAGATAAGAGTGCCCATCAAAAACCTACATACTCATACACACGTACACAAATGTTCTGATTCTTTCCTTCACATGTCACAGGTTGGTTTGTTTGCTTGGGAACATTTATCCAACATTTTTGTTATTGAATTAGACTAGTACATGTGTATACTTGGAACTAGCGCATGTGTTGTGGTATGACTATTTTGGAGCAACATAAAGAAACAGGCCCAAGTCCAGCATCTGCAGTGCACACAGCAGAACATTTTCCTACTATCTCGTCCATGGAAACCCAGCACTGATTCAAAAAAGCCAGAAGATGAGGGACAGTAAAAGTAACATAAAGTAAACTGGAAATTAGTGATCAGAGCTCCCATAACCTCCCTGGCAGGAAGGGAAGGATGCAAACATAGAACCACAGTCAGTTTCTTTTGTGACTCCTTCCAAAGTCCAATTTTGCTTCTTATTCCAGGTCAAAGCTGAGGGCATCAAGAAGAATGTGCAAGCTCCTGCTTATGGACCTCCGGGGCCCAGAAACCTCTCAGGAAAAGGCTTTGCTAAATCCAGCAAATTCAGATAACATTTCCTTATATTTGGGTTATTCCCTGTGGCCTGATGGGGTCCAGGCACACGACAGGATATAAGCAGCTGCTGTGTGTCTGCCACATCCAGCTGAGTGGTTGCCTACCTGCTTTGTTTTTGTGGCAAGTACCATGCCAGCTGAGCCCCTTTCAATGAGCCCCAATCATTCTAAGCTGCTATTCCCCATGCTGGTATGAGCCAGAGACTCAGAGATACCAGCATGTGGCTGCTGAAACCCCTCTACAGTCCTTATTGATCCTATCTCCACTGATTGTGAGAGCTTAGACATCCATTCAAATAGATCCCAAAGCTTGAATAAGCTGCACTAATATAGTTATTTAGTGGTATTTGAGACACGCTGGGGCATCTAAGACATCCACATGAGCCTGGTCTGCAGGACATTGGACATTTTGGAGGACTGCTTTCAGATGGGGTGGCAGCTGGAGCCTGATGGGGCATCCCAGAGCATTTTAAATAACAGTAGGTAGCTGTGATTAAGCAATTGAATTGTGCCTCAAGATGCAGACACCGTGTTTTAGGTGCTTTAATGCGCAGCTGAATCCCACTTCTACAGCTTTTTCAAGGTGGAGCTTAATCCAAAGTCTTATTCTGATCAGCAGAGCTTAAAAGGCAGAGGAGAAAACAGCCAAACCAGTGAATCTGGGACCTGGACATGGTCTCCATCCTCTGCATTTTCTTGGGCATGAACTCTCTCACTAGCGGTCTTCTAGCTAGCTGTGAGTGAGCTGCCCTGGGCTGCTGCCAGTCTTGCCTTTGGTGATAGACCTAATAGCCCCAAAGCTCATGTAGAGCACTGAGGAAGTGATAAAATAAAACCATTTGCTACAGGAACATTCAGAAGGGGAAACACCGAGAATCAATGTCAATAGCTTTACCCAAGCTATTTTTATAGTAATCACATTGTAAAGAACAATCACATTGTAAAGGAATGGGAGTTTAAACTCTGAAGCTTTTTATTTGGCTCTCAATTTGTGCTGCATGCACCTTGGATTTATTGGAAAGATAAACTTGGATGGGGAGAAACCTATGGGTTTCTTGCACTATATTGCAATGACCTGTGTTGGAGGTTTTTTGGGGGACTATCAGACTCTTTCGTAAGCAGCATAGCTGTGCATTTCAGTTTCCACTCCTTCAGACAGTGCAAAGGGTAAAGAAAGCATTGAAAGAGTGAGATGAGGAAGCTGGAGACCGGCTAAAAGAAGCAGCAGTGATCTGCACGCGGGGGTGAGACTGGAAATGATGATGTGTGTCTCAATTGCATGGGTTTTTTTTTGACCTTGCAGACATCCACAGCAGAAAATAAGGTGGGATTTGAACTTGAATTTGCATTTCATGAGTTAGAACCCTTGGAAAAGGAAGGGGTGGCTCTCACAAAGTTGTAACAAGCCAGGCTGAAAAAAGGTCCTGGGCATTTCATCCACTCGGTCACCCTGCCCCAAGCCAGCACCACATCTGCCCAGACCAAACCTGGGGCAGGAATATGCTCTTAAGAACCTCCACATACAGGTTGTTTCCAGGCTTTTGCTGGATTCCTAGTTAAAAACCATAAGCTTGAGAATCAAGGCTTGAAAGACAAAGCAATCCACTCATCACATGTATCCTTCAGGAGCACAAGGTCCCAAAGGCAGGAGTTCATGTTGGCATTGGATGGAAAAGAGCAGAGCTAAATAAAGGAGACAAACAAGCAGGTGTGAACTGCCTTTATTCCACATAGGTTATTTTTGTGTGTGTGTACAGGGAAGTATTTTGCGTGTTACTTTGTTTTTTGATCTTGTAGCTTTGTCTTTTCTCTCTTGAGTAGAATACAGCTTGTTGAACTACGTGATCCACCTTGGTGAGCTGGGGAGTTTTAGCTCACTGGGCAGCAGTGCATTTTTCTGGATGTCCTCATGTTCCTGGGGTTGGAGGCCCAGGCTGGTGTTTTCTGAGTGACCCTTTCACACTTGAGACCAGTCCATGTTGCTGCCAGCCAGGCCTGCAGACAGGTCACACTAATGTTTAACTCCAGCCTGTGTCACTGCATTCGGAGCCTGTTGTTGCCTTCCCTCTAGATGAGTGGTTTATTCCCTCCCTTTCCCAGCAGTGCAGGTAGTTACACTGACCCCAATACCTCTCAGTCTCCCCCACACCTAACTGGTCTATTCCTCTCTTACCCTTCACAGGTTCTTTTCTGAGACCTCCTTTCATCCTGGTTGTCGTACTGTCGCATTCTTTAGAGGGGACACATCCTTCCCTGAGGCAGCAGAAAGCCTGAGACAGGTTATTTATTAGGAAGGACATATGGATTCCTGTCTGGGATGAGAAGAGTCCCAAAGCAGGTAAAATTCAGGACTCATTGTCCCTGAGCAAAAAGAGGTTCATCTCTTTGCTGCATTTAGCCACAGTGGGATCAGCTATTTTGGCCGAGATGATGGGATCATCTGGAGTAGCTGGGCTGTGGGCACTGTTCCACAGGCTCCTCCAGGAGTGCAGAAACCTCTGGCACAAGGGCAAGTGGGGGAGCATATGACTGAAATAAGGACAAGAAATCCATGCCAGCTCAGGCCATCTGTGTATCTCTCTCAGGATGCTTCCTTATGGAGAAACTTTAGGCTGCCCCATTTCCCCTGTTTTTGGGATGTAAGGAAGCACATTTTGCTCCTAAGGACAAGAACTAATTCCTGCGGATGATCCCCTTCTCTAACCCAGCAGCCATGACCTCTCCCCATAATCTGGTGCAATACTCACTGCTTAGCAACAAAAAAATGTAGTGAGGCTCCGGTGTTGGCGTGCCTCTCCAGATCGGAAGGGAATCTTTACTTCAAAGGTTATCCATCCATGCCCTGGAAGGCTGGAAGTACTTCCCAAGTGACAAGTATCCGCCGGGGAGGAACAAACACTCAAAGTGTTTGTAGACCATTCTCTTATTACCTCTTACCACCCTAGAAGATGTCATGAAGTCAAGGCCATTGCTCCTAAGTGGACTTGAAGTGTATTGACTGTATTGAGTCACAAGCATTTCGAGACTGCTATGGGGATTCTTATGTCTGGTCTGTTAGCCCTTATTGTCTGAGATATGCCTTTTTTTCATCTAGTGGCTTTCCCAGTGTTGGGTTGCTTAGCTGTGTGTGTTAGAAGATAGGAAAGTAAGAAACTTGTAACAAATGGTGTCCCCCAGGGGTTGAAGTTGAGACCGATCCTGTTCAACATCTTTGTCCTCGATACGGACAGTGGGATTGAGTGCGCCCTCAGCAAGTTTGACGATGACACCAAGTTGTGCATTTCAATTGACACTCTGGCAGGAAGGGATGCCATCCAGAGGGACCTTGACACACTTGAGAGGTGGCCAATACCGACCTTATGAAGTTTAACCATGCCAAGTGCAAGGTCCTACATCTGAGTCAGAGCAATCCCAGGCACAGCTACAGGTTGGGCAGAGAAGAAATTCAGAGCAGCCGTGTGGAGAAGGACTTGGGGGTGTTGGTCAATGGAAAAATGAACATGAGCCAGCTTCAGTGTGCGCTCACAGCCCAGAAAGCCAACCGTATCCTGGGCTGCATCAAAGGAGCGTGACCAGCAGGTTGAAGGAGGTGATCCTGCCCCTCTGCTCTCATGAGACCTCACTTGGACAGTTCTGGTGTCCTCAACATAAAAAGGACATGGAGATGTTGCAGCAAGTCCAGAGGAGGGCCACGGGGATGATCAGGAGGCTGGAGCACCTCCTGTCTGAAGACAGGCTGAGAAAGTTGGGGCCGTTCAGCCTGGAGAAGAAAAGGCTGTGTGGAGACCTCAGAGCAGCCTTTCATTATCTGAAGGAAGCCTACAAAGATGCTGGAGAGGGGCTCTTCATCAGGGACTGTAGTGATAGGACAAGGGATAATGGGATCAAATTTAAACAGGGAAAGTTCAGATTAGATATAAGAAAGAAGTTATTTACTATAAGGATAGTGAGGCACTGGTATGGGTTGCTCAAAGAAGTGGTAAATGCTCTATCCCTGACAGTGGTCAAGGCCAGGTTGGACAGAGCCTTGGGTGACATGGTCTAGTGTGAGGCATCCCTGCCCAACTTAGATGATCTTTAAGGCCATTTCCAACACTAACCATTCTATGATTCTATGAAAGTCCTACTCAGGGTAATAGAATGTGTCAAGGGTAGTTATAAAGGACATCTCCCCAGCATATTGGTGATTGGTGTTTCCTTCCATCAACTCCTAGACACCTGTCTTGGGAAGGGACAGATCTGGACTCTGGAAGTGAACACCTCATGAGAGTGGGGTTGGATGACCAGTTTAGATTACACATAGAATTAAACTCTTGACAAATTAGGGGAGCTTGGAGTGAAATCACCATTACCCTTAACCAGCTTAAAGTACATATTTGTTACTGTCAGATAAAGACAGGGATTTTTAGGTCAATACGTAATTATGGAGTTTGGTAGCCTGAATACAGTAAACAAGAAAATTTGACCTAGTGATTCCTGTTTTGACCCTGACGAGTTCTGACTTCTCATCTGGATGACTTCAAGTGCTTCCAGGACTAAAAGTAGTGATGCATACCCTGTATTAAACATGTCCGAGCAAGAGACGCCTCCAAAATGTCCTCAGTAAGTAAAATATGACGACCTGACTCTGAGATCCACAGCATCTCTGCTGGATCTGTTCAGTTAGTGCAGAGTATAGGGTGACATGTGCAAGTTTGGGATCCAGAAGGCTAGAAATGTATGATGCCCAAGCAATCAGAAATAAAGATATTACTGAGACTGAAATCCTGAATGGTGATGACCCTTAGTCTGATTTGCGGCTTAAAATAGTTCGGAGTGAGTTTTGCTTTCTAGCTTTCAGCCATTTATGTGATACCTGTTAGCTAATTTAACTGTTGAAAAATGGTCTGGGGTTTGAAATATTCATTTTATTTGGATCTCTGGGTGTGTCTGTTCATACAGACATTTTTGCATGTGCATGTTGTGTGTATGCATACATCTATGCATTTATATATGTTGTTGCTCCTGTTGTTTTCACCAATTTGAATTCAGAGTCTCACAGCCTGGTGTTTCTTCTCTCTTATTCTCCCCATGTCAGAAACTTCCTCTGCTCACAGCTGGGAAGTCAGCCTGTCACATGAACTGCAGGCAAGAGCATTATCTGCATGGGTTTACTTGTTGAACAGCGTAAGTAGATGATTAACCATTAAAGCAACAGACTTTGCTGACCCATTAACCAAATAGGAAGGCCCTCTGGTTGGCTAAACAATGGGTCCCATGCAGAAAGCACCCCGATTTATCCATCTCATCAGTGCTGTTGCTGAAAGACCTGGGCAGATATTGTGATGTAATGACTCAGTTGGGGCTCTCACACAACCAATTATGTGCCAGAGGCCAGTGCTCCCCACATTCTCATCTGCACTGGTTGACCTTGGAATCTAATTGTGCCCAAATCCATGCTTTGTATCAAACTGGGTGAGATCTAATATCTGCCACTCATTTTTCAACTTCATTTTTGCATGCTATGTGTTCTATGCAGAGGAGAAATGCTATGTGTGAATTCAGGAGCCGCTAAAGCACGCAGATTTACCATCTGGATGCCCTGGCCAAGCACCCATCAGTCCTTGCATGAGGAAGAGCTAGTCATTCCTTTGTCACTCATGATTACTAATTAATCCCTGTAATTCATGCCATCGTTGCCTTGACTGTCAGATACATTTTCAGCCAAATTATCATTCTTGTGTTTTTGCTCCAAAACGCTCAGCTGTGCAATACTTATTACCTGCTCTTATCCTTGGTGGGTACTACTGGAAATTCAGGAAACTGATTCTCCCATTTTTCTAATTTCTGAACAAAAGGAAACCTGATCATGTGACGACATGAAGGGGGAATGTCTTCTATACGAATGTCATCAAAATCATGATATGACACAAAAACCAGATGCTGGAATGGGAATATACCCTTTTTTCTTTTTTTTTACAGGCTTGTGCATGTATGTAGACTGGGTAGGTGTTCTGCATGCTGTACATTTGTTATATGACACATTCTTTGTGTACCTCAGGGTTCTCAGAACCTGGGATGAGGGCTCAGGTGCCAAGCAGGCATAGGAAACCTTTGCTGAAGATCTCTGAGCAGAAAGGGCTGGATTCCTCCAAGGGTTTCTGTGTATGGCTGCATACCCAACTAGTTGCATCACGGCTGACCAGCCCAATGACTGTGATCTTGAATTCTGAGCTCGAGTTTTCTTCCAAAAGGCTCATTTTGCTCACAGGAATGGGGACTTATTCATGACAAGCTCCTTCCAGCTTGGGGCTCATGAGACAAAATATGGCAGTCTACTCATGCACTAGTACAGGTAAAAAGATCCAGCTCCTACACACTCTGTCTGAAGACCAATAAGACAGGTGACAACATTCAAAACAATGACATTTCCGTTACAGCAGTAAACCATAGGCCCAACTTTTAAAGAAGGCTGAACACCGTGAAATAAAATACTTTTATTACCATGAAACATCCAAAAGTGAAATAATGACCAAAATCTCCCTTCATCTAAAAGAAAAAAAAAGCAAAAAGAGAGTGCTGGAAAATACTGGACACATTCAATGGGTGGGCTTGACACTGTGACTACAAAAATATTTTTGCTCAGTTTGTTTCTGGCTGTTTCGCAGCTGATGGGTTGCCAGATCTCTTGGCTAGATCCCTTCTGCTTTGGGAATCAATAAGATGGGTTTGCTACCTTACTTGTACAGCTTGAAGAGACGGTGGTGCTGCTGGACTTGGGAAATGACCTCCCTCGTAAATCTCTTCGAAATACCATCCATTTTGAGCCACTGCAACTGTCAACACTTTCACAGAAACTGACCAAAGCTGGTTAAAAAGGAGCCAATGTCTTCTGCTTGCTTTGACATTTTGAACAGGGAGTAGTGGGAGTGAGGAACAGCTTTCCCCTTTTGTTTAAATACACATGGCTGCTTGTAGGATGAAGGAGTACGGGAGGACAGGTCCCTGGGGAGACGCCTGCCATCCAACAGCTGGCGGTGAGTGGTTTTGGACAGTGCTCTTGGCTCCTCTCCGCCAACCCACATGGTCCCAGAATAGGGGGAAGAGAGGTGAATCTCCTGAGGGGCAGCCAAAGGGAGGTTGAACCCAAAAAACAGGGACTAGAAAATGGTAACAGAAGTTCAGGTAGTTTGGAAAGACCAAAATTGTTTGTTTTGGTTTTTGTTTATGTTTTTTTTTTCCAGGCTTTCCAGCAAAAAATGAAATCGGAGAACAGCAAATGTCCTTTTGGCTCAGCTTGTAACAGTCCATTTGAGCTCAGTTGTTGGTTTTGTTTCCTTCTGAGGGCATTTCACTCCTCCCTTAACTGCCTTTCCTTTGCACACAGAGATTTTTTTTTTTTTTTTTTTTTTTAAGAGGGCATTTAATTTTCAAATAAGAAGGTCATATTTTGAAATATCCAAGGAAATCACTTGGCATTTTGGACCTGTCTTGAGAATGTTGCAGTGAAATGTTTAATTTTTTCCCCAGAAATTTTCTCCTACCTTTCCTCCAGCGCACAAAATTTCAACATGAATTTATGAATATCTTCTGTCCCCAATCTCCATTTCCAGAGAATTCACTGTTAAAAATAAGAAGAAAAGAGAAAGTATACTATCCAGAGCTGCTTCTCATCCACTATTATGATTTCTTGTTCTTTGGCGTATTAAAATCTGATCCAACATGCTGTATCCCTTCTCAGTGGAGCCACTGGAGGTAACTGGAGGAAAAGCAGATGATATGACCTGTTACTTACCATCAAAGAGAGACCCAAAATGAATTGGTGACAAGAAATTAAGAATCAATAAGAGGATACAGTATTACTATTTTATCAGAGCAGTAATTAATTGGAGGAACTTCAAAAACCCCACGGTGGATGGCAATATCTACAGACAACTGGAATGGCAAGAAACTTACAAAGCATCAACCAAAAATGTTTTTGCAGAGATCTAAAGAGGGTTTTGTGTACTTCTCTCCAAGGGGACAGCAGTGACTGCACCTAGGGGCACAGAAACAGGGGCCAGCAGGACTCCAGAAACACAACATCAACTCCTGTCTCTATTTTTCTTTTCTTTTTTTTTTTTTCCTTCTTCTTTCTTTTTTCTCCTTTTTTTTCCACAGATTGTCATCTCTCACCTTTTCCCTCTCAGAGACTGTGCATGTCCTTCAGTTAACTGGTTTAATATATGCTCAAGGTCAGAGACCCTTGACTTGGGCATATACCTGGTCATTGCCATCAGTCCCTAAGATACAGAGGCAAGGTGAGTGACCTTAAAGATAGAGAACTAAGTTACCCCAGGGCACCTGTCACCTTAGAGGATGAGGCAAACAAGAGGCCCCACAGGAACAGAGCTAATTTGGTCTTCTATAGATCTGCAGACAGCATCCTGACATCCACCCTCACAGTAATCCTTGCATCACCTCCAGCCTGTCTAATGCGTATCCCCACACATGCATAACACCCATTTTCCAATCTTCCTTCTCCAATTGCTTACTGGCCAGCTCTGGTATCTCCACAGTAAGCCCACGAGCAGTATAGCCAGGGGCTGCTTCAGGGCTGGCACCACATTAGCAGTACTAATCAGCTCAGAGGTCACTGAGCTAGCATAGAAGCCTCTCCCTCCAGTAAGCATGAATTCATGTCTCTCCCCTTTACCTGATTTTCCTAAGGAAGCAAGTTATAACCAAATTCCTCGAAAAATGACTGGAAAATCATTGTGGTTTACAGTATGGGCTTATGTAGAATGTGAAAAGAGTCCCTGCTTCCTTGAAAGTATTTGTTCAGACCTAAAAAATACCTCCTGCAGCTCTGTTTAACAAAAACACATTCATTCCTAGCATGCCTGGTTGTCATAAAGACAATAAGGACCTTATTTTCCACTGGGACTAACTGTATTAGAAATCATTCTGGTCCAGATTATAAAGTCCCTGATTCTCCATGAAATTACCGGGAGAAAAATGATTTCCATGTAAAACCAAACCTGTTTGGGTTTACACAGAAGCGCTATTTTGGTAGTACTCATGTATTGCTTAGGAAGAAAAACCTTTGCAAAAGCTGAGCACAGCTTAGGAAAACCCTCAATTTTTAGGTGATATTTAAATAATTCTGCCATCTCTTGGGAACATTAGTGAAAAGAGATGTTCTTTGCTGCCAGAGAGAAACCTTAAGAGAAGCATGTACTGGGCTCTCCATGAGTAGGAGATACTTCATGATTTTTATTTTTTAAGGATGAAGTGAATCTAAAAAATAAAAAGCTCAAAAACATTTTGTTTCAGACACACACATATAATATCAGCAAGCCCTGAGACTTGGAGGACCCCCGATGGTGCTTTCCTGTGGTTCAGCCACATCAAAGCTATTTGGAGGAGTCCCAGTGGGTCATTCTCCCCTCTTCACCTTATGCGTGCTGATGCAGTCTATTGAGCTTCTTTTGGTGGGACCGCCTTGATCTTGAAGTGCTGCAAGTCTGTGCAGGTGCTGGGTTATCACTGCGATTATACACTGCTATTATACACTGCTCCAAAGACCAAGAGCAAATGTAGCAGGGTATCTGCAGCTCCTGTGGATAAAGGTTTGTATGGTGTGCCTTGGGATGCAGGAGTCCTTGTAAAGAATGCACAAGAGAAGATCGACTATGAGCATCTCCACCTGTGTGCAATGCTTATACATGCCTTGGAGACACCTCGAGCTCACTTGATACAAATAGGTGATGAACTTAATCCTTCCTTCAGCCTAACTTGCAGGAAATAGCCTCTTCAATTGGGGGGAAAGAGGTGAGTCCTCTTAAAGTTCACCCCTTGCTCTTCTTACAAGAGATACTTTCAAAGTATTTTAATATGGGTCCTGTAATCAGTTAAGAGGAGATCTCTGATGGAAGTGAAGTTGAGGGAAACCTATGGCTTGTTGAGATTTGGTGTGATGGGCCCTGCTAGGGGTGAGTCCTACTGTGGCTTGATGCCCTGGGCTGGTGCTTTTGTTATCAGATTGCCTCACTAGGGGCTTACAGATGTACAAGGAAAAATTCAACGTAGGTAGTCCAGTGAGCTATGGCTCTGACTGCAGAATGATCCCCAAAGCAGATGGATCTCAGAGAACAAAGCTAGTCACCCCCTGCCTTCTGCAGCTGGGGGTACACACAGCTTTACAGTAGCCCCATGTCCCTGTATCCATCTCTGCCTGCTTTGGAAAGAGGGGTTCCATGATGGAGAACTGCTTGCAAACCATCATGGCATGTCAGTCTCTCCTTTGTTTATTGCTTTCAATAATGCTGAAGTAATGAACTGCAACTGGCTTCAGTGCTTTTGTTTTGTTTGGAAAGGTGTGAGACACAGGGCAGGGGTGGGGATGAGAGCCATGCTGCTCCTGATTTGCAATGATATGCACTATCCAGATCCCTGAGGAAGCAGGGTTGCTCTCAACTCTGCTCTCAGCAGCCAAGCTGAAAGCAACTGCTGTATTTTGACCACATCTCTACCCCTCTAAATCATTGATCCTGACCCTGCCAGGGTGCTGGCAGGATCGAGGGAAGGGATGGGGGTATAATACACCACTACGTTGCCTGGAAGCTCAGAGCTATCCCCGGGTGACTCTAACTGCATTCAAGCCTGATGGAAAAGAAGTGAGAATCTGGCTTCCAGCCGGCGTGTGATCACTCAAAGGGAGGAAACACCCTGGAAGTCCATGTGATGGTGAAAAAAGAGTAACTGGAAATTAAGGCGGTGGCGCAGGGGGGACTTGTACGGCGTGATCCCTGAGATGGTGGAATAAACGACGTCCTGTGGGCAAGTGGTGTTCCCGGGTCTTGTCTGTTATTTCAGACTGTATCCGGAGGAGAGATAAATGCCAGGCCCACTTCTAATTAAAGAAACTGAGGAAGGGAAATGTGAGTGGCTTGTCTCAGAGGCAATCTGTGGGGAGGAAATGCAGCTGAAGGCTTCTCAGCTATCCCAGGCACAGCCTTGGATAGCCAACCCAGACCCAGCCTGGTGAAGTCCCCACCTCTTGCTGCCTTGCTTGAGTTACTCTGATCTAGGAGCCAGTGCCAAGTATCTGGTGGGGAACCCATGCACGAGTGGGATGAACAAGATGACCTCACGGGTATTTTCCTTCCCTCTCACACTCCTATGACTCAATCACCCCACTGAGCTGGAGCTGCTGCCCTGAAGAGGTTTGGTTCATGCAGCAAGACCTCGGTGAGCTGGTCAAAGTCCTCGCCTCTCTAAGAGGAGCTGCTTGGAGGGCAGAGAGAGCCCAGCTCTGCACTAGAGAGCACCATAGGTGTTCTCTCATATGCAAAGCCATCGAGAGGGAATGGGAGCCCTAAGCAAAAAAGATGCTGTTTTTTCTGCAAAACAAGCCCTTAAGGAGGATAGTGGCAAGGGCTCCCTCGAGGTGGGGGAGCCTCTGGAGGGATGCAGGCAGTCTGAGCCCTGCTAGGGAACTGAGTCATGGAGAAGGAAAACGTGAAGTCACTCTCCAGCCTCCCCTGTGGTCTAATGTGCTAGGGAAGAGCCTGACAGGGCGGCTGCAGCAGCCTGGGCTGTCTGAGAATGACCTGCATGGCTGTCACGGGTCGGTGTCACCACTGGCACTAGGAGGCAGGGCTCACCCTAGCAGCAGGCACAGGATTCCAGGATCTTTGCTTGGATCCTCACAGGTTACCCTCCCAACTACTTTGCACTCAGGAGCACATTACAGAAGCACTGTGGTTAGGGAGAGGATGCAGAATTTCTGCTGTGGCCACAGAAGAGACAGGTCTGGTGACAACCACTCCTTGCCCAACATTATCATTGCACCTTGCTATTTCCTTTTGATCCGAAAGAAGATGGTATGATGCTGGTAGAAGCACCATTCCCTGGCGAGGTTATGGCCCTTTGAAATTATCATTTGAAACTCCAAACTCCTCAGCTGCTTTGTAGCTTCACTCTGCCTATGGTGTGTCCCCTCTATCTTGGATATAAAACACCCTTCTGAAAAACTCTCGCTTAAAAAAGCCAAGCACGTGTCCGTCAGCACTGCTCCTGTGTGGCACTGCCCTCTGCTGTCGGTGGCTATCAGTAGAAACACCTAGCTTTTGTGTCACCCCACGGACGGACTGCTGGAAAGGCACAAAGCTGCCCCAGAAGGATGCTGCACCCAGGTCCAGTGCATGATCCCTTGGCTAGACAAGCAGCACCTGCCCGCAGCAAAGCCCTGGAGCAGTCAATGGCTGCTTGGGCTTCCCGTTTCCCCTGTCTGAAAGCAGAAGTGGTGCCTATTTTTGGTGCTGCCTCACTTCGGAAAGAGTCGCGCATGCCCCAGAGCATCACCCTCGCTAAGGCACCTTGCTCTGGGCAGAGGAAATGAGTAACGGCGAGGATCGCACTGCCTTTCCATGACCCAGCCCCGGCTGTGTGCCCCAGACCTCTGCCTTGGGGCTGCCTGGCGTAATAGGAGTTTCCTTCCACATGCTGGGCACACTGATTTCATGGGGACGTGCATGAGGAATGACTCTTAAACTGTCTTTTCCAGTAGAGAAATACTTAAGCAAAAAGCCTCTCAACCATATATACATGCAACTTTTTCCTCCCCTCCATCCGCACTCCTATATTGTCTTTCCTTAAGCTGGACGAGCTCTGGGTGAGAGGATAAGAACACCAAACTGGATCCCAGAGCTGGTCCTCATGTCCCAAACTCTCCACAATGAAAGGCCTCTAGATGGGGCTTTAATGCAATATTGCTACCGGCCTCTGCCAGCTTGCCATTGCTCGCAGTACCTGGGAGCTGCTCACTTTTCAGCACCCATAAGGGCACACGGCATTGGTAGTATGGTGCCATTTCACCTCAACCATTGGGGTAAGGGCATTGAGATATTCCTAGGCTCTGGTGAATGCCGTGGATTTAAGGCAGCTATTTGCTGGGTTGGATTTGACACTTCCCCTCTCCGGGGTATGTGCACGTGGATGGGCACACAGTGCTTTTCCACAAGGCTGTTTTGCAAAGGTTCAGTCAGGGTCTGGGCTGAGATATTTTACATCTTAAAAATTAAAGCAACCCCCCTCCCCCTTTTCCCCTGGGTTTTATTCTGCAATAATAATAAATAAGTGTAACCCAAATAGTTTGCATAGTGCTGGAAATGCTGGAAATGCCCGAGCTCATGGTCAGTGGTGAGAATAAATGTACTGAGCT
>JAOEHY010005643.1:19365-33857 GCA_025447955.1 Psilopsiagon aurifrons | reverse complement strand
AGCATGCCTTCCAGGAGAATCTGCTCCAAGATTCTGCCAGGCACAGAGGTGAGGCTGACTGCTCTGTAGTTCCCCGGCTCATCAATTTTCCCCTTCTTGAAAATGGGGTTATATTTCCCTTTTTCTAGTTGTTGGGAACTTCACCTGACTGCCACGATTTTTTAAATATGATGGACAAATATGATAATATGATTAGAATAACTTCTGGATTTTCTGGTCTGTGTTTGATGAGAAAATACAACCTAGAGATAAGAAAACTTTCTCCTCAAAAATGTTTCATTGAACTTCACATATTCCAACAAAAATGCATGGTTTCATCAGAAAAAAATCCAGAGGAAAATAAATTTTATATATGAAAAAATATATTTGTAACCGGCTCTAATCTTTATCCTTGAACTGTGGTAGATATGAACTGCAGCGATTATATCTGCACAGATGCACAGAAGAAAGCAGAAGTGAAAATTGCTAGGAAGAATACAAGCAGGCTTTCAGAACTTTCTAATGGCTAGCTGAATGAAGGTGAGGAAAAGTTTAATTGGAATTTCTGGTGAGTGTACATAGCAAATTCCAGAAGTATTATTCAAATTCAAGATCATGGAGTAGAGAAAGGAAACCTCTTTGGTTAAATGCCAGGAGTCCAAACACAAAGAGACAATCTCATTCAATGTCCAGCTAGGAAATCTGCCTGAAACTTGTCTTCTACAGTGGCACATACCAATTTTGACACTCTGTAAATAAACGAGGCTTTTCCAATAAGGGCAGGGAGGCCATACACCACACATCTCTTCTGCTGCATGACACCTACCATCCCCCCAATATGCTGTCCAGCCTGCAGGCCACCCTTGAAGTAGGCTCAGTATTCACAAGAAAATGGATCATGGATCAGATAAATCATCCATGTGCTCCCCAGGCAATAGATTGGTTAAGACTGATATGGAAGAGAAAAACTGTTTTGCAATGCTCACTGTTCCCATTCTCAGGAGCGGTGCATCTAAACACAGCTCTTCTATCATAAGTCAATAGTGTGGTAAATGCTCACACACCCCATTCTAGGTAAAACTTTCACCCATTTCTTTTCCAGCACCTGTGTGTAGCATGAACATGCATTGCTGCCATCCTTATCTGAATGGTGCCAATGCTTACATCTTTACTGGTAATTTAAGCAACAAGAAAACACAAAAATCCTTGCCAGTGCTCTCTTATTTGCTTGTCTCATGAGCCATGCAGTGCCAGACCCCAACATTCCTGGATCAAAGAATCCTGATAAGAAGTCAAAGATGTCTGTTACACAAATAATATAATAGTCTAACATCTAGTAAAAGGATAACTCCAGAGAAGCACATCATCACCTAGTTAACTTCAATAACTTTTCCATCTAATGGAAATAAACAAAGTGATTGGATTGCTGCAGAAAATTATTTCAGTGACCTCTGTTGCACATAAAAACTAAAGGCTATAACTTAATATAACCAACATAAAAGTTAACAATGACAACTGCAAAGTGAACTGCTCAAAACCCAGGAGATGCTGATCTCTGTGCAACAGCATTTCATTCTGTATGGACAGTGCATATCTAGTAGAGGAACAAGTGGAAACTGCAAACTATTTGGTATTTTAACTCCTTTTCAACTACTACCACCTGGGAATGACATGTCTGAGGTTTGGTTACCTACTTGAGCTAGGAGTAAAACGTCTTATGACCTATTGCCTTGGGAGACTGAGTAGAAAAAAATATCAGTGCTGTGCCCCACGCAAGGCTTAAGCAACCTTTGCAAGAATGGATGCACTGGAGGTCAATCTGCAAAATTCTGGAAAACTCTCGAACATTTCCAAGTTTATTTTTATAGGCAGATTAAATAGAGGTTAAAAATGAATCATCTGCTCATAGGAGCAGAGGAAGGACTATTTCTGACATAGAAGCTACATATCAAGACCCACAACTGCTACATTTCAGGTTACTGCTTCAAAAAGTAAGGCAAAAACCAGAAGGCTCTCAAAAATAGAACAAAGAAAACCAAATTATTTTTATGTATCCCTCCTCTCCACAATGTCTGGGATGAACTTCTCCAAGGAATAATAAACACTAAACAAACAAAAAAATCCCAAACAGCAACAACAAAAAAAAAAAGTCGAAAAACCCCACACACGAAACAAACATAAAAACCCCAAGAAACAGAACTGAGGTGGAGAAGAAACAATTTCACACAAATTTATAAATTGTTTCAATCCTTTTTATCTTCTTTTCTTCACTTCCATTAGTGACTGCATCAAAAAGAGCTAATCCAAATTTTCTCTAAAAATTTGGTGATTCTATTTTGACATTTCAACCAGAAAACTATCCTAATGAAGACAGCCATTTTTCAACAGCTTCTCATTTCTATATTTGCAAGAGTAACAAGAGCAGCAAAATGATTCAAATCTAATTAAAAAGATTGTTTTCATAGTATACATAGACAAACAGTTCTCTAAAAACTGTTTTGTCAGAAAAATCCAATAGCTCCAAGGGAAATACTCCCATATCAAGTTTTCTGGCCCAGTACTTCAGGACCAAGAGATTTAAATAGAGTAAATAAGGGTTGAAAATCTATGAGATTACTATCTATTTATAGCAGAGCTCAGTAATCTTCAAGCACTTCTCATTAACATGACAGTTACATCACCTGTGATTAATACTTCTGAAATTAATTCTAGTTCCATTTTGTTGAATAAAAATGTAACATCAGTATTACTTCAGATTTATATGACATCTTTCATTACAAAGTGATTCTAACATGCTTTAAAATATATGTATCTATTTTATAAATCGTTATCTACTCAACAATTAAATGAGCCACCCGAGCTGGGCAGGTGAACAGCTGAAGCACAACACAATGCAGAAATGAAGTGGAAAGATAATGGAAATTTTGGCTGGCATTAAAGCATGACCTCAATTTTACAGAATAGCTCAAGTAGTTTTTAAATCACCAAAGTCTCAGCCTGAAAGCCTGAGCATAGAGAAAACAAAACTGTTGAGTCACAACTGTAAAGGTAAAATACAAGGTTGACTCACACTTGTTGGAACCTGGGTTTTGCTCCAGATACTTTAGACCTCGCTTTATGGTAGCTATGGTAACTTAACAAAATGGAACTTATTAAAATAAAATAATTTAAAAATTCATAAAGTCTATCACTGGTATGGAATTAGGAATGGGAACGTTAACATTGTCTAAATAAGTCCTTGATGTACAGGGCTTACTATATCAGTGGCACATAGTTTCACTTTTCACTGATTTTAGCAGCCCTCACCCTTTAAAACCACTACTCAAAGCAATGGACCAAATGTATTATCACAACAGTGGAAAGGGCTTGGATGAGGCATTTCAACAGTTACTCAACTATGACGACAGCATTCAGCCCTTGTCTTGGGAGACACCAGCTCTGTGATCATGGATACTGACAAACTCAACCATCAGCTGCTCAAGAAGGATTTTTTTTAAAGCTTTTTGTCTCTAATGTAGGCAAATGAGGTCTGCAAATATTCACTACAGTCAGGCATGCTGTGAGCATCTTCTTAATGAGACCATAAGGATGCAAGCAGGAAGAGCTATTTCAGCAGGTCTAAAACGTAATACCCAACAGCTAGATTTCTTAATTTCACCTAAGTGTGAGCTACTGAAAAGTAGAGGCAGAAAGCATTTAAAATGAGGAACGAAGCAATACTGTAGCTGCCACCATAGATTTAAAGAAGGCAGGACAGCTTGAAAAAGTTGACTGGATCAAGTGAAAAACACAAAACAAGAATGCCCAAAACAATCAGGTGGAATGTACTTCCTGTTCTCTTTTCCAAACACTTCGCCTTTAAAATAGTTTTCACTGTTTAAGAAACATACTGAATATTCCCAAACTCTGCATATAAAGTTTCTTAACAGGCAGAATATTATTTATTCCAGGAATCGTATTTGCTAGTCAGCAAAGCAAACAACTACATCAGTAAGTTTCACTGAAGACTTTCTTAAAACTACAGAGGTAATGCAGAATAATGAATCTGTACTAATTCCTCTGAAGAGATCACAGAACTCCTCTCGGAATAATTTGGGATAGAAGGGACCCCAGGTGCCCTTTAGTTCTGCCTCCTGCACAAAGGGGGGTCAGCTCAGAACCTTCTCAGAGCTTTATCCTGTCAGGTCCTAAAAGCCTCAATGATAGAGACTGCACAGCCTTTTTGGACAATCTGCCTCATCTCCTGACAATCCTGCAGAAGGATGTTTTAACATGTATCCAGTCTGAACCCCTCTGGTTTCCATCTGTGTTCATTGCCTTTCTTCCTCCTTCCATGCACCACTCTGAAGACCCTGGCTCTTTCTTTTCAATCCCCTTCCCACAGGACTGGGCAGGCTGCCAATAAGACCCCTAAAGCCATGTCCTCTCCAGGCTGAGCCAGCCCAGCTCTCTCAGCATCCCCTCACAGTGCAGGTGCTCCAACACCCAACCACCAGCAGAGCCCTTCACTGAACTCATGCCACTTGTCAATGACAGTCTTGTACTGTGGGGTCAAAACTTAACCCTGTATTCTGGGTATGATCTAACAAGTGCTGAGCAGAGGGGATGATTACTTGCTTCATGCAAGCTGCTGGCCATGTCTCTGTTGATACACCCCAGGAGGCCATAGGCTGTCTGCTGCCAGGGATCTGCTGGCTCATGCCCAGTTTGGTGCCCACCAGGCTGCACATGCAGACATTGAAGCTCCTTGCAAATCTTGACTCTGGCTGAGCTTTGTCATTCCTGATGCCATATCTGAATGCCCAGGCAGTACCTCTAAAGCCTCTCTTTTGTAATTCAAAAAATTGGGTTTAACTATACAAATGATCACGATGACTTCATTCTTATAAAGGCAGCTGAAGTAATCTTTTTGGGTTTTTTTTAGAATTCAAGATTTGATGAAGCATTCCTCACGATGTTAACATTTATGTCAAGAAATCTTCCAAATTTGATCTATTTTTCTGACTAAAGTTGAACTAGGAGGAAAAAAAACAAAGCACGAAACCTTGAGTTTTTATCTGCAAGATACTCCATCAATCAAATTAGCCACTAATTTTGTGGTGTAATTCATAGTGCAGTAATACTACAATTTCTTTCCCATTGAAGGATCCCAGGCAATTTCCAACCAAATCATCATGCATTTTTCACCAGGTGTACAGAGAGCAGATGGGATCATGGGTCTGGTGCAAGGTCACACAGCATGGCTGTGGTCATGCCAGGCATCGGACAAGGGGACAGTCTGCCAAGAGGCAGTTCTGTGACTTAAAGATACTTTCATCTTTTTCCAGGGATTATGGGAGGATTTTGTTAAAGAATTTTCTACTGAAAATAGTGTTTTATTCACCTTAATAACCTTATGTACTCATCAATGTCCTTCCATAAATAAAGAATGGCACTCTTGTGTCTGTACAACCAAGATCCCATTTATACTAAAACATATCAGATTACTACAGGGTTGAAATGCACACAGTCATCACTGATGAAAAGAACAGGTGCTTTCTTGGTGACTTAATTAAAAAAAGAGAAGTAGGTAAGGATTTTACCTTAAAAACAATCCACCACCTGCAGAAATTGGTTTCTGAGAAATTTTAACATATAAATTGAAAATTTTATGTTATGTAATACAAAATAGACAAATATTACTTCCCTTTTCAATTCTGCAGAACTACTGTAAGCTTTCACACAACTATAAAAATCAGCAAACAACAGTGTGGTAGAACACCTTCATGAAGAGGCACTCAGATTTCATGGTCAAGTACATGAAACCTAGTATGATACCAAGGGCATTGGCAGGTCCTTGCAGAGCACTTACAACCAAGTCTATTTTTCTAAGTTAATTAACTTGGCAAGGCTGAAAACAGAAAATCAACATACGAATTATGCCAGATCGGTAGCTTTCTTTTTACATGAGTGGCAACAGAGCAGCAAGTCCTATTTATTCTTTTAACCTATGGATAACTAATTAAAAACAAATTCTTTCTGTATCAATCTCAAATGGCAAAACCCTGTGACAATTTGTTTCAAAAGGCTCTCCAGCTCCCATACTGTTGGATGCTTATTGGCTTTAAATCACCATTTGAAACTGAACCTAGTTGAGAATTTTCTCACTCATATTTTAAAATAATACACCCTTTGATCATGGCACAACTAGGAAATGTATAAACAGAAGAGCAGAAAGTATTATTTCCTGAATTATAACCAACTTCTAAGAAAAAAAAAGTTTTTGAATATCCAGTATTTTGAAAGTTTCAAACATGTAAAAACAAATATCTCCTATTACTACTTAATACACAGACAAAATTAATTAAATTTGATGTTGCCTTGCTCAAGACATCCTGCCTCCATTTCTTTTTCTTTTTTTTTTTTTTTTTTTGGGTGGGGATTGCTTTTTTGGGTTTTGTTTGTTAAAAAGAACAACAAAATTTTCACTCTCAGTATAAGCCAGTGTTGTCCCTTAACGGCCTTGGAAAGATTACATTTCCCTACAAGGTTACCAGTGGCAAGGGAACACTCAGCCAACGGCTTTGACAACATTACAGTAAATAAAATTATCTGAAAGACGTGAGTAAGTTAAACCTGGGACCTGCCCAATAAACAGCTTTATTCCATCATTACACAGTCATTAAGTCCGCACTGGGTCCATTGTGGTTCTATGCTGCTATGAGCAACCTTTTACCACTTGTTACTTCACCTTCTGCTTGAGCTACTTACACGGCACGTGAAGTAAAAAAAAAAAAAAAAATGCATAAGAAGGTTAACTAGGACTAGACAAAAGGCTGCAAAGCTCGAATAAGGCAGGCATGGATCACTGTCTTCTCAATAACATCTCTCTCCCCCCGCCTGCTGCCCATCACTGCCACTGCCGCACACATGCACGCGCTCCAGCTTTGAGCCATAAATCTTACAAAGTCACTCAACTGACAGCCTAATAACATGAAAGAGGTATCTGCAAACAAGATGGTTTCAAACCACTGCTGGTGACCCTGAACAAATCAGGGCCCAGTTTCTTTTGCAGCCTGCGTTTCTCTCCTTCAATCACTTAACCGGGCAGATTGATGTGACACTGCAGAAATAAACTAAGCTCCCTCTTGCACTCCCTTTCTCTCCCCACCTCTCTCGCTTTCTGGTGCTCACTAATGATTAGATCTGTCTGTCCGTGTACACCAAAAGTCCAGTGCTCAGAGTCCTTTGGGCATCAGAAATGCAGCTTCCCAACAACAGCAAGAAAAATCATCCCTCACCACAAAGAACACTTCTTGCCGTCTTTTGTGTTTTCATTTATTATGTAAGATTTTCTTACTTTAAAAAAAAAAAAATAAAAAAAGCAACCATAAAGAAACAATAATACCCCTCTCTCCATGAACACAATGGCCTAACATCCTGTGAAAACACAACTGCAAATTGCACCCTTTGAGAACATCACCGGAATACCATAGTGTTTTGCACAGAGATGGAGCATCTCCTTCTACCCCTCTGAAGCACTTCTTTCTTCCACTGCTCTTTAAGCCACATTAGCACCTCAACCCCTCTTGCCCTTTAACAGGGGTACAAGCACCAAAGTTTGAAGTGATT
The DNA here is from genome assembly GCA_025447955.1 of Psilopsiagon aurifrons. NCBI lineage: Eukaryota > Metazoa > Chordata > Aves > Psittaciformes > Psittacidae > Psilopsiagon > Psilopsiagon aurifrons. The sequence continues at coordinate 26,267 of JAOEHY010005643.1, read as the reverse complement.
TTTAGCAACACCTCACCCTCCTCATGACCTCAAGTAACAAAGACATCAAAAGATTCAACAGCGAATATGCTTTTTCACAGCACAGAATGACTATCAATCCAGATATCCTAAATCCCAAGGTAATAACTCCTTTGAAGCAAGTGAAAACAAAATTAAATAGCTGGCATGAAGAAAAGCAGATACAGTCACCAAAACAACCAGTAGGTGAGACTCTGCCTGCTATCCTGTTCAGGCAGACTTTTTCAGAATGCTATATAAAAATATGGCAAGAGCAAGTAGAAATACACATTTATTCATTAAAAATATTTTTGTACTCTTAACATTTAAATATTTGTATTATTACTTTTGTTTGCATCATCCCTCTCAACTTTGTTATGGAAGCTTACTAGACAAATAATTTGTAGACTAACTTTATAAGCAGTGCTCATGACAGAAAAGCTAAATAAAGAAAACCTGGGAATTTAAAATATTACACTGATAGACTTCAGCCAGTTTCTTTTGTAATTACACAAAACCTTCTGGTTCTGCCTGGCAATATCACCACATCTGGGCAGCAGACTAATCTCGGTTTAGGTCAGCATTATGGAACAGTGGCTTTAACACTGCACCTAAAAGCAACCTATCTGGTCTTCTCTCCAAAGCAGTGAGTGAGATAGCCACATTTTTGAGGACTAGACCTCAGAAAAGCACAGGGAAGAAAAGCATTCCTACAGATTGATGTCACAGTTTTTTACAGCTGTCTTGACAAGAAAAAGGGCTAGCAATATGATGTTATAAAACAAAGCAAAACCTCAAAACCTGTATTAATGCCAACTTTCAGAAGCTTCCAGCTTCTGGAGAAAAAGGAGATGCACCCAGCAGCTAACATTTAAGCAACACAGGATTGTTCAAGTTATGCTTTACTGAAAAGTGTAACAGCATTATGCAGAGATGGCCAAACTACACACAAACAGACTAGCTGGAGTACCAGAACTCAGCAGTGGCTAGCCTCCTTACCAAGAACTGTAGGTGAATTTTTATCCATGCCACCAGCAGTAGTAGTTATCTAAAACTTATGGCAAGTTTCATGAGGCTAAAATTGTATCATTTGTATTAGTGGCTTGCCATCAGTGATCTCTCTGAAAACCTTGTAGGATAGCAGGAATCACAAACTTAAATAAATGTATGAGTAACCAGCATCCAGAACATCATTTTACAAAATCTATCAGAACCTCTAGAAGGCAGTTTAGGATGGGAACAGTCACCTCATCTGCTAAATTATAGGGGAAATAAACAAGATGTGTCCAATGCAGCCAGCATCATCTTAAATCCTTTAATGCCATCCATGTACGACGAGTTCAGAAACAACAAACCCCACCATTATCTCTCAAAGAGGACTGATTCAAGAAAAGCCATTGTATGCATTTACATTTGTACCCCAGGAGTACGTAAGTGAGGAGAGACCTAAATCCAATTCAGAACCTGCGTAGGCATACAAGTGAGGACAAAATCACATTGCCAATGTTAAACTCCTAAATCTAGATAAGAAAGTCAACACACCTAGAGAGGTACTGGGATGATCCCCCATGTTCAAATTCAAGCTTTGTTTTCATATCTGAAAATCTGATGTTTAGGGTCTGGTGTTGCTGAAGTTGCAGTGCTGGGAAAAAGTTCTTTCTAGCTAACATCTCTTCTCCAGCAGCCAGTGGCTGAGATGGCTCTCATTGCTTCAACAAAGTTCATACCAGACTGGAAATGATAATTTAATATTTCCTACTGAAATTTCACAAGAGTAATATTGGTTATAAAGCTCATAACACACTGAAATCACTAAATCTTGTGTCTGAATTGTGTGACATTTCCATTAAAAGGTTTACTAAATTTAAAAGCTGATGTGATTCCTATGCAACCCTTATGTCTGGAGAAATTTGCACTTTAGTATTCTCATGCAAGTCTGGAATATTTCTATTGATAAATATTTCAGAATGAAGAGTTTTCTCATCTCTCTCTTTCCTTTTGCCTGTTATAACAGAAATCTCAACATACTGATAGTTTTTCATTAAAAGAAGCCAAAATTACTCTGCTGCTTTGAGTGTGAATTTGACCCACTTATTTACACTCTCAGAGTTTTCTTCTCTTCAAACTGCTTCAGCTGGATCACAGAGCCTGATTTATACTATTGTTAAAACATGTTACCAGCCTCTCAGTTAGGGAAGACTGATATCTTTCCCATTTTCCCATATTGCCCTGAGGTTGTTTCTATCCATCCCTCCACCACAAAACACCTCAATGAAAACAAAACCCAGGAGAAAGCTGTCAAGAGTGCAATGAAAAAAAAAAAAAAAAAAAAACAAAACCAAAAACCAAACACAAACAACAAAACCAAACCCAAAACCATAAACCCAAAACCAAAATCAAAGCTATTGTAACTGAAGATGCGAGCAGAAGAAAGTTCCAGTAGCTTGCTGCACACAAAAAAGCTAAGGAAACAAATAAAGAAACATATACTGCATATGTAGCCTGCTGAGAATGCTATTTTTCAAACGTCCTCAGCCTAGGATGGCCTATTTGCTGCTTTGAACTTATTTAATAACATTAAGCAAGAACACTTAACTATCTAAAAGAAGGATCAGTGGCATAAATCAGACATCATTTCACATATTTCAGGATCAAAGCTGTAAGGCAAAATGATTTGTGAGGACGTTTGAACAGCTCTAATATATCACAGTTCCTTTTGAAGGATACTTAGGCATATTAGTTGCCCGAATGATGATTTCTTTGCATAGTTGTAGCCAAAAAGAAAAGAAAATTGAAACTTTTCATTCACGAATTGGTTTTGTCTATAACCTTGATTTATGTACAGCATCAAACAAAGCAGATGAAGAATACCATGAATTTGAATTATCAAAATTAAAACCAGGAGAGTGAATTGATTTTTTTTTTTAAATGATCAAGGCTAATCGAAGTGACCAGCACAGAAATTACATAATCAGTAGCCAATACAAGTTAATAGGCGCTATATAACCAATGTCCAATATTACACTCATATTTCAAACTTTCTAAAATCTGTCGGGATGGAACATGTCCTACAGTACTGTTTGTCTTAACGATAAGCACTAGCTGTAGCGTTCAATTTTAAAGCATATTTTTCTTCGTTTGCAAAACTGCTTGCCATGTTGGATTGTCCAAGAAATACGTTAGCTTAAAAATCTCTAATGAGAAAGGCTGGACCAGATGATTTTTTGAGATCCTTTTTAACTTGGGCTGTTCTGTAGTCCTGTGAAAAATGGCCATCCAATAACCTCCCCACACACTAATGCTCCAGATCAGAATCAAATTTTCAAGCTTGTAGGTGTTGAATATATAGTTACAAAAAGGGAATTTCAACTTATTCTAAACCCTTCCTCCTCCACCACCACTTCCCCCTCATCCCCCCCTCCCAAAAAAAGTGCTCATAAAAAAGGCCAACCCCTTCTTTGGGCAGCTAGTCTAGAAAATACAGTTCAGACTGATGCGTATCAGTCTTTGAAGCTAAAACATTTGTTACTTATTTTCTCTAAAAATCCAAGATCATCTGTTGTTCTCTCATCATGCCTGTACTGGACTTCAGGGTTTAGAAAAAGCTAGCTACCAGGTTTGAAAGAGCTAGCTATGAGGAAAACCCAGGCTCACAGCTGCTTCGATATCACACTCAGGGTTTAGTTTATCATCAAGGATATCAGGTTGCTGTGAAGTCATTACCAGTTGGCTCCCTCATCCTAAATCAGTCAACCTGGTGAACATCTACTAATCACGAGAACAGAGGTAAAAAACACAGAGAGGGGAACAGTATTGCTAAAATCAGGCACTAGAGCAGCCCTGGAAATTGCTAACCTTTGGTGTGTGGAGGATGGATCATCACCCAGTTTCAAGCAAAAGCAACAAGGAGGCAAGAAAAACCAATGGGAAATTAATATTTTCAGAAAAAATTGTTCAATGTTCACAAAATGCAATATCATTTAATGCTTTATAAAAGTCTGTTTAGTCAGCAAGTTTTTTAAATTAGCAAGTCTAGAGTCACAATTCTAATTCCCTGTGAAAAGGAATTCCATTTTTTTGTTAAAAAATAATCCCATATCCCTCTCCCAAGATGCGTACTTATACACAACCTTACCATAAATGGCATCATTCAGTAATGACAGCAAAGAGGAAGGTTAAGGAATAACTATTTTCCCTGTGATTTCTGTTCCATTAGCATACAGAGCCCATTACATTCAACTAGATATCCAAACATATTGTTAACGAAACCTAAATACTCTTAGGTCCAACATTCTCAATGAACTAATGACAAACTTCTGCAGGAAACAAACTTAATAATTAGAGCTTATGTAGTATCATTTTGGGAGTATCCTAACTTATACTTAAACATACTTACAGTTGCTTGCTGTGTGTTTTATGCTTCTTCCATAAACTCTTTGACAGTGAGGCCACATCATTAAAACAATTATTGATAAGCTTGAGATTCAATATGCACTGAAACCTATGGGAGGACTACTATGCATTGTATGCACCCTGAACCAGGACCTCATAGGCTTATAATACATTAGATATTCATAGAAACACTCACATACTCTTGTACTTATGCATACACACACACACAGACACAGAATTTGGACAACAGGCCAAACAGGAAGTATTTATTACATATACATGGGAAGAACAAGAGATGGGTACAAAAACACAGTGTTGATTTACGACCAGCTGATAATTTCAGACATATCCATCTGTATTGATGTCATAACAAACTTACTGGGTCAGCTCAAAGGCCTGCCTCAAACAGTGTTAGGTAGCAGATGGCCAGAGGATGAACATACAGTAATACTCAATATACCATCCACAAGCATGGAGGGATATCTACCACATGAACTTCCTCAGCAACAGTTTGCATCTCTAAGCTTAATAGTATTTAATGGATTCTTTTAAGAACTTTTAATACATACAACAACTAGTTAACAAAGGCTACCACATCCTAGGTATGTTCACCTAAACTGTGGTAGGCAACACAAAGAACTCTTTTCCAAGGGAAAGGAGTTGCAGAGAGAAACATGATTTACATGCTTAACAAAACAGGAGTACACTTCTTTGGTATTTTTTAAAATAACAGCATTTGAAAAAGCTTCACTTCCATAAATGCTGCAGGTTGAACTCTGCCCTTTTCTAAGCATCATATCTGAAAAGGGCTTACTGTAGTATAGATCGCAGCTGCATGTTTTAAATGCGCCTGACATATGGGGAAGCTTTCCACAGATTAAATGATACTGAAAATAATGACTAAACACTGAGTCAGAAAAAAGTAACAAGGAGATATATGCATCCTTCCCATCCCCCCACTCAGCCACCCTGAGATGTGTAAAGAAAAGATAAATTGCACTATTCCATAAATTAGAAGAATTATAGAAAGGTCAGATATCTAAAAAGAGAAATGATATGCTGAGAAATAGCTGAAAGAGTGTATAGCTCTAGGAGGACAGTTAATATTTTATGTTACAATAACTCAGAAATATAGGAACCTTAACTTTACCTGGAAATACAACTCTTTGGATTCAAGTAAAATACTGAAAAAATTCATCAATTTGATTTTGTTTCTTTTTGAATGGGATTGGAATGAAGGACAGACTCTGATGCTCTGTTATCTAATACTCCAGCACATGAGCAGTCTCAGTTGGCAAGAATGCTTGGGAAGCAAAATCCCTCTCAGAAAAGCATCTCTGAGAAATCAATTTAGCACATATGTAATGCTAATTGTTATGAGTCAGGGCTCAGAGCAGAAAAAGGTAGCCGAATCAATCCTGAAAGCAGTAAAGCAGTATGATGTTCCAATGAAATGGTAGCACTATTGAAAGCAACGGTGGTTTTGTATAGCTTCAAAAGGCATATTTTTTTGGACAGCTTTTAGGAAGTATTAATGGTAAAGAAAACGAAAGCAGAAGAACTTCAGTATCTTAATATAATAACTTTAGGCAAACTAATCTGTTAGCGCTAACAATACAAACCTGGAGATGGAGTTAGGCAAGCGTATCAGAAAATGCGTGAACCTTTAGAAATAGAGGTAAGACACAAAAAATATTCTCAGCTGAAAAAACTTAAGAAATTTTAGGATCCCACCTTCAGTGGGCACATGCCTGCTGTTTCTGATCCCCAAGGCTGATCACACTGGGCTTGCACAGAGCCCTGAGCATCCCTGAGCCCCAGGCACCTGCTGGGAGGTGGGCTTATCCCTGCAGTCAGAGCCCACACTGAAGCATAGGGACTGTGGCTTTCTGAGCCACTAAATGTAGTAGGAAAGAGAAACAAGGGAATTACTAGATAACTAAAAACAACAGTGGAATGAGGTGCTGTGGGATACCATCAGGAAACTGAGAATTCCGCAGAACCAGGAGAGGAGGATTTCAGAGTTAAGGTTGATGAATAATGTGAGAAGGTAACTGGGGCTGTTACAGGATAAAAGGAAAATATGGAAAACTTGAACTAATAGTCTGGAGGAGCAAGATGAAGACAAGCAGAGACTGTCAGCATCCTCTAAAATGTGGAATCCAGAACCAGTTTAGTGGAAAAAAAAAAAAAAAAAAAAAAGGCAGTAAGGCAAGAAGACTAGTAAGAGTATAGACGAGCCATGAATTGACTGGTGGAGATGGGTAAACAGGGAAAACAGCTTGGAAAAAAATTACACTCCTTCCCCAGCACTCTGACAATCCTCCCTTCTCTCCAGAGTGATGAGAGGGCAGCAGCCTATAGCTCCACTCCTGTAGGCAGAAAAGAGCAGAAATCACTGTAGCTGGATGTGAGGTTCTCACAATGACAACAACGAGGAATCAGTATGATAGACAGGGTGACATTCCGGGGGGGGGGGGGGGGGGGGGGGGGGGGGGGGGGGGGGGGGGGGG
>JAOEHY010005643.1:0-19265 GCA_025447955.1 Psilopsiagon aurifrons | reverse complement strand
GGGGGGATCCCAATCCTCACCTTGCTGAAGCCATCCTTGCTGAGCGTATCCACATTCCAAGGCAGATTCTTTTCCTTCTTCTTCAGCTCCTCCAGTTTCTTCTCCCAACTTTTCTCTTCCTTCCTCAGCTGCTGGGCCTCGGCCTGGAGCTTTTCCAGCTCCCCCTTCCCGCTTTCCGGAGAGGACACTTCCAACTCCTTCATCTTCTTCTGGCACTCCGCGAGCTTCCGTTTGCATTCCCGGCAGCCTTTATCCAGCTCTTCTTTTTCCTTCTGGAATTGCTCCATCCTCTCCACCCGAGCCTGAAGAAGACAGCAGGGAAAAGGATGCTGATACCCCCCCTCCACCCCCCCCCCCAGTACATAAACACTCTTCAGGTTGCAAAGTGAAGTACTGAAAGAGAGAACTGCGGGATTTGACTGTGCGATATTAATTCACTTGTCCTGTGCATGTGTATCATGGTAGTCTATAAATGTCAGTCTTTTTTATCTAAAATGTCACCAACAGGATATATTCTGCTTGCTTAACAAACAGTCATTTCATACTTTGCTTATTTTCAGCATTTGTTGTAAAAGCCTGGCCTTTTTTACTCTGTGTTATTCAGACTCCTTTCTAATAAAGCAACTCCTTTCTGGCTTTTCTGCAGTTTCCCATTAAGAGAATCTTGTGCTGTATCAAATAGAGCAGTCTACCAACATACACACCCACAGGAGGACTAAATTAAGGTTGCACAAGTTACCTTAATTATGCCTTTCCCCTCCACTCCCCCAATTTTTCAGTGGGTTTTCAGTCTTGCTAATCAGCACTGCCTTTTGTGGTTGATACCTGAATAACACTGTAGTGCCCTGAAGTCATGGCTTCTTTAGTTACTGTAAATTTTGTTTAAGATAAAAGTTGCACTAAGATATGAAACAGAAAGGATGAATAAAAACAGTAATTAGAAATGTAGATTACATCCTTCTAGTCTACATATGAATAATGTTATTATGCCACTGAATAGTCATGATACTTGTTCTAGTCTTTGGAGCAGATACCTACAAAGAAATGAAAAAGAAGCACTATATTTAAGAGTTTAATCATATAAACAGACTAGACTCACAAAAGAACGGGAAGCAAACAGATGGAGAGGAAACTCAAGAAGAAAACCAAACCCCACACACTCTGAAATCCCCCAGAGCAGGTCAATGGCAGAACTAGGTCTCTACAATTCCTGCCCAGTACCGCCTCCCTGAGACCATGCAGACCGCATCTGAATTGTGGCATGGAACCAAATTAATCTGTGGGGCTTCCATGGAAAATCAGGAATACAAATGAAAGTCTCCTTTATTTTGATGTGTTAGTGGTACTAAAACTCACTTTCGATTCTAATGTACTGGTATTAAACTTATCATTTTATCATTAAGATTATTGTTTCCCTACACATTCGCAATAGCATCCATCATGATAGTATTGAAGGGCTTTCAACATCTCATTTCAGTTAAATGAATTGCATAAATTCTCTTATTTCTACAGGGGGCAAGAGGCAGAGAGGATAAGAGCTTCTTAGCAGGGCTTCTGTAAAGTTAAAGATGCACACATCTGTGGAGTTAAAGGCACATAGACTTTGCCTAAATTTGATTCATTATCTTCTGTAATACCAAGCAGCAAGTATTAATGTAAAATCTTTCAAAAAAATCTTTACCAGCAAAGAGGAGTATGTAACTTTGGCTGTTTCTATGGATTTTAATTGATTTTTAATCTGCTGATGGTAGACTGCAAATAACTGCTCAAAGCACACACAAGCGTAAGTCAATAGGAAGTTTTATTAGTTTGCTTTCAGAGAATTATAGCAATGATGGAAGGACTCTGAAGCACGCAGAGGCCAACAACTTGAATGGTTTCTCTTCTCATAGGCTGTTTGAACACCGCTTCCATAAGGGTCCAATTCAGACAGAATTTACATTTGACTTCCGCACCACAGAAGCCTGGGACGGCTGCAAAGAAAGTGCTAACATTATTTTGATTTTTTTTTTTTTTTTTTTTTTTTTCTGGTGTAGAATAGGGCCCTAATTCATTGGCAGGGCAGCCAGTAAAAGCTCTTGTATACAGCACACCTCGCCTATAAATCATTTTACAGAGTTTCAGAACAGGTTCTGAAACAAATCGTCTCTTTTTCTCTCATACAGCAAAAGGGAAGGAAAGGGTTATGCATGTAAAAATTCACTTTTTTTCCATGCCTTTTCATCCCTTTAAATGGCCTACTGTATATATTTTTATACAGGCACACCCTGCAAATGCTCCCAACACAGTATCCATGTGTTTTTCTTCACATCAATTGTCTTGCAGACATTTAGCTTGCACTATGTATGTACAATGGAAAGTTAGGACCCCTGAAATATTTCCCTCAGCTGGCAGCCAAGTCTGCCCCTTTTCACATCCCAATATCATTCTGCCATTTGAAAAGAGGTCAACAAAAAAATCAAGTTTAAAAGAGCTAAACCAAGAAACATCTTATTTTTAGTGAATACAGGCTACCAAAGTAAGAGAAGAAACAGCAAAGCACCCTTCTTCATAACCAGCCTGGGCAATACCTCTGCTTCTACCCCTCCTTCCCAGCAATGCACCCAGTGATAAACAGCTCACAGCAACACATACATGCAACATCAACACCCTCGGTGCTTTGAAGAAATCCTGAGAATAGATATCTTATGCTACACTCTTAGTCCTACAGCTCGGCGCTAGATATTTATGTGACTCACCCAGATGCAGAAAGAGAACAGTATGCAGCAGAAGTGCAGCAGAATACAGTCAGTTCCACCAACCACTACAGACACTTAAGGAGGCTCTTTCAGCATCTTGCCTGTAATTTAAATAGACTACCAAAGAAGTATTTGCATACTTACATAAAATTAAAAAAAAAGAAAAAAGCCAAGCCACAACCAGAAACAATAGTAAATTTTCTTAGCCAATCTCAAAGTTTGCAAGGAGGGTGGCACCATCACCTTCTGCTCATCTACTCACATGAAAAAAATCAGAAGCTCTTCATTTAAGTGTAAAACTCGCAACAGGTCAGCATAAAAGAATGAAAGAAAATGGCAAAAAAAGTCATATAAACTACAAATATATCATCCATAGGAGATTTCTTTGAGAGGTCTTCAGCAGTTATAAACTATGCCCAGAAATTACTCACTTGACTATCCATTCTTTAGTCAACTCTACCTAATTCATGGGCCCTGTGCATTACCAAATTTGTGGATTAGCTGTATAGTAGTGTAAAGATGGCTGAAATTACCCAGTATTACTTGTACCACTCATATCATCAGTGATGGAGTAAGTATCTGACTACATATCCCTTGTGGTGGTGGAAGATGACACGCATTTTATCACGTTACCAAAAACACAGGATTCTTCAAGATAAAAATGAAATCATACAGTTGCAGAAAAAAAACACTGAATGGAAAACCAGAAGCTATTGAGATTAGAATATTACCCATTTTACCTTCTTTATCAAGATAAATGCGTTACCTAACAACAGAGAAATACAGTGTCTTGGTTTCATGCCTAATTTGAGAAGAAAATATTTAACATAAATAACATTTATGAAGATACGTCTGGCCCAAATTCCATGAAGGCATCATGAGGGTCCTAACACACTTCTAATGTGAACTGCAAAGAGAAGAAGTGATATCGTCATGTGCTTAGATAATTTACCCTGCTGTACTTCTTGAGAATGTCTTTATATTTGGTCATTGTTAATAGATCTAACACACAAAATTGAGCCCACAAATTGCTCATAAAAGTATTTACTTTGGCAATTATCTACATGTCACAATCAGTCAAGAAATGTTATTTCTGACTGATGAGTGGTTAGCACATATTTGAGAGAAGAATACCACATACAATGCCAACTGAGACATTTTCCAGGGAAATTCTGATTGTACCGAAGTCCTCAACACTTTTAGGGATGGTAGCTGTTGCAAAGATCACCAGACTTTAGATGCCAAAACACTCCCAAACAGTTTGTTCCTTGACCACACATAAGAAAAACAAAATAACTTCCTAATGATATTCTGCATTATTTAAATCTCAGGTTAATTCCTTGGATAGATTCATACACATAAAGATGTGCTCCAGCAAGCCAATTATTTTTCTGTTTTGTTTTGACTACAAAATAAATGGTTAAATCCACTAGTCACTGGCTTATAAAACAATTTGTTGAAATAATTAATTCAAATATACTAATAGGATACAGAGGTTCACCATTAATTGTTTAATCCATAGCTATGTAATACTGTACTGAATTATTTCCCCCCTTTTTACCCCTGCTAAGAACTGACACAAGTACAATAATTAAAATAAATTTCAACACAACCATTTGGAAAATTGACAGCATTTTCAAGAACTTATAATTTTCTTCCTCCCCCTTTTCCCCAAGAGAAAATACAGTTTTGACATCTTGGTAAAAAAACAGTTGCAAACTGTTACTTACAATTTAGGGAGCAAAAATAAAAAATAAAAAATCACTGTTTTAATCATGACCTTTCATCTGTCCTTGATTTGGAGGGAAGGGGCGGGGAAATTGGCCACTTACAGAAATAATCCTACTGGGCTTTCATCTCACTGATTGACAGCCTCATGTGGCTAAACACATTCACAATTATGAATAAAAACTACCCCTCTCAAAATGGTAGAACTTACCCTCCATCAAACAAGATGTGTTTGGAGCAAGTATAGCTTTTAGTGGAAATGGTGAAAATACTCTTTAACAATATGCAATAAATATCAGCTCTTCTGTATTGGCCATCTCCAGCCTTGTTTGACAAAAGGACCCTCCCAATTATTATGTAATGTCCAGAATAGCTTAATACTGGCCATGCTGTTATTACAAGAATGAAAAACACATTGATAAAATCTAGTGTTAATAGTGCAGTAATAATATATGCCAATAGGCTCTCTTCAACTTAAGATCATATATAAATATGGGCTATTTGAAGAAAAGTACAGCTACACTATCAGCTGCAGCGTCCTTACAGATACTTCCAAACTCTGACAGATCACTCTGTGTTTGCTTTTTAAGACCGTACTAAAACAGTGCCTTGTTGGCATTTGTCTGAGCTCACAAGGAACTAGCTCAGAGAGCTAAACCCCCATCAAAAATGCTTTACTGTTTCCTAAAGTCAGTTTTCTGCCTGCTTAACTTTCCGGTTGGGCTAACAGTGGGGTAGAAAAGCGCAGCACCAGATAAAGGGAAGCCACAGGAGTATATGGCCAGGGCAGAAGGCTGGCAGAACACGGCTGCCCCTTTCTTCAGGCAGCCTCCAGTGAGTGTGGGTATGTGTGTCACCAAGCCACACACCAGAAGGAGACTTTGACTCCTGAATATGCTGCTAAAACCTTCTACCACTTTGTTCTCGTGCCTTGGGTTCTTCAAGGGAAAACCAGGTATATTGAACCACACCTCCCTTTCTAAAGGGCTCCAAGACCATTGAAATGGTTAGAGTACCAACAAAGGCCAACCTGGAAACGACAACCAGCTCCCTACTGTAGAAGTTCCTAGCAATACTGTGAGTATTATGACACTCTGCTAGAAGCAGAGGAGAATTCATCGCAGAGCACAGCTGTGAAGGTGACTTGTGAATCAAAGAAAGGAGGAGTCAAAAAACTATTTCAGACTCCTTCATATCTTTCCTAGAAACTTATTTCCAAAGCCAAAAGTCAAAACCAGAGCAATTTGACACAAATAATGATCACACAAGCCCCAGTCACTTTGGAAGGTGGAAGACCTGCTCTCTTTCCCCTTTGGTGGACTCTCTATAAACCACTTCTGCTTCTGTACTGGAACCACACCAAAGTCACCAGGTGAGAGGACACACAGAAGCTTCTCATACGTGTGCAACAGTCAGACACTTCAATCAGGCTTTGTAAATCAACCACTGGGTTACTATAAAATTCCTACAAACACTTTGTTTCAGACAGCTAGTATAAGGTACAAGTTTTACTGTCTTGAAGCAGGCTCAAAACTTTCACAAGCCTTCTGAGAAAAGGGTAGGGGTTTCCCCTCTCCTTCCCGCCAGCACACCACCTCCCAAAAGTCAGGGAGGCATCAAGCCGAGCAATTTGGAACAGGACCTGCAGCAGCAGATCGGCCCAGGCAGATACAGCACTTGTCTGTCTAGGTAAGATCCCTGCCAGCCTTCCTGCTAAAATTAGAAAACGGGCGACAGTACCTTGGCGCCTGTCACTTGCTGGAGACAAATCTTTAGCTCTTTCCACATCCAAGGGGTGGCATTTTGATTTCTGCCTGTCAGTTCCAAGTCGCAGCAGTACCTTGTTATCAGACGGTCTTTTTGTTAGCAAGACCCCTGCCTAGTATCTGCTGCCTGCTCTGCCCTCCACCTCGGCACCATCCTTCTCCCCGAACAGCAGAAATGGGAAAAAGCCGAGTGAGGGACAGCATGACTTGAAATGGGTGAAACTTTCCAGAGGGGAGCAACAATTTTTGCTCACCACAGCTAGGTCAAGAAGTAAACTCAGTGTGGAAGCAGGCATGCTCATAATTCACACAGCTACAGCAATATCACTTTTTAATCAAAAGATCTCAACCCTTTTCACATAGATCACAAACACTAAGCATCACAATATCCCTGTGATGGAGCAATGAATTATTGTGCCCGCTTTTATTAAAAGTATTTAAGTTGATCTATTACCTATGTAAGTTACAGATATATCCTACTGTCACAATCTCAACCACATTGATCGTCACAAATCTTTGCTGAAGTAAGGAAATGCTATTTTCTCTATATGGGGTAATTGGAAACTCCGGTGCAGACAGACTATGGCCAGATGTAAATGATCTAAAAATCCACCTAATCCCTGTGCCTCCACTTTCAACTGGTTAGGCATTTCTAAAGGCCTAGAGTCATCCAATAAAACAACAGTAGGTTAGGAATAAGGCAGAATTTAGGCCTACATTCTGGTCGAAAACTTCCCTTAATGCACTCATGTATCTTTCTTGCCTTACTTTTTGAAGCCAAAGCACACCATAGAGCTCTTGGCTAGAAAACAAGGCTGCAGCCAAGCACCACAGGGGACAACCCCACGTGGACTCAGCTGCACAATCAGGGCCTCAGACTGTCAACTCTCAAAGCAGCAACCCCTTCCTCACCCATAAGTGAAATAGAACGTGTACAAATATCTGTAATAACAATAAAAATAATGTAAAAGTTTTCATTGAAACAAAATGCCCCTCAGGTAAAGGCCTGATGCTGAGATGGTACTTCTTCAAGAAAAGAAAAAAATAGTTGCTTTCCTCCCATAGTTGCTTCATCTTCCTCATAACAAACTATTTTGTGATCATTAGAGAGGTGTGCACTGTAGAAACAATGCTGAGAGGAAGAAACATAGAGGCTAAGTTTTTAATTTAGTCTATGAAAGTGAAAAATCTCTTGGGTAAAAAACACCACCTCTGCTTTTTCTTAGCTATATATGGGTGGAAGCACTTAGTGTTTGGCTACGTCTGCATGTACATTATAAAATTACCATGCTGTTACAGTTATTGTTGACAAACCTCTTAAAAAAAATTGTGTCTTCTGTCAGCTGTGAAATACAGCATATTTACACAAAACAGAAAATAAGAAGATGCTCCTCACCCTACTGTTTGAAGTCCACACTTTATGAAACTATCATTAGATTGTTATTTTACTATAAAAGGTTGGAAAACAAAATACTGCTCTCAGAAAATTACACAAAGCTCATGGGTTTTTTTTAATATATATATTCAGGTCTCATTTACCCTTATATTTGACACAAATGAAAATAAAACAGCATTTTAGGCTCCTGGAAATGACAATATCATGTTATCTAGATAAGTAACACAAAGCTATTATTGAAATTCTGATAGCATTTTCTTACTGGTAAAGGAAAATTACCTGTAATGCATAGTTTAAATAATTACTTTTAAACAAAAGCTTCTTTTCTACACTGCTTATTTATCTTCTGAGACCAGCTCAGCAGGGCTATGTATTTTATTAAAATTGCCTTCAGACTGCTAATGGCAGGGTGTGTGTTAACACAGGAGAAAGGATGGCCATTTGACTCCTGTTCCTAACATTGGGAGCTGGTCCAGATACTGAAGAGCCAGAAGTCTGCTGTGCATTTGAGTATGTTACCAACACTTGGTTTCCTAATGATAACTGGCAATGGTATTTCAGGACGATGGGTCAGACTTAATCTGGAAAGCTTATAATTGTGCTTACAACAGCAGCAGCAGCAGCAGCAACCAAATCTGAAATCCCTTTTACTAATATTTCACTTGATATCATGTCTTCTGACAGGAAAATATTTTGTAAGCTGTTGCCCAATATTTCTCTGTTCTTCTTCTCTTGCACTCAACCTTGGATGCTCTCCATGCCATATCAGGAAATGGTATAACAACTGTGAGCTACTCTGTGGTGAGTTTATGCGGTGGATAACCAACACAAATCATCCAGATAACTTTCTGGTAGATCTTGCTTCCTCTCAGAGGAAGCCACAGTCTAAATGCACTTTGATCCACAAGTGTAGGCACTGAAATCTGAGGCTCTCCTTCTGGAGAAGCTGTGGAGCAAACATATGCCTGCACCAGTGGCTGCAGCTATAAGCCTTGGTTGCAGGTCCTATCTGCCCCATGGGAGCAGGGTTTGAAGCTTGGTTTGGTCACTCTTTCCATCACCACCAAGTTTTTTATGTGAAAAGCATGTGCATCCACATTCTCACATCCTTCCATTATGCAAGTTAATTTGCTTGATTAAATCTTTCTATGCTTGTATGTGCTTACTTATTCACATGGTTAGATTCCTCTGTGTTTAACGTTTATTTTTTTAAGTGATTAAAACCCTAGAAATTAAAACCTATGATTTTTTACATGAGCAAACACCACAAATTCTACTTACACTTCAGAACTGAATTCGATAAATAAGGTGGTCTCTTTTCTCTGTTGAACAGGTATCTTACTGGAAGTAGAAAAGGAGGAAAAACCTTCTGGAGTTTTGTAAAAGATCACAATATTGGCCAGAGAGAAAGCAGGATTTGACCATTGCATTGACCCTGTATTTTAGAGAAGCTTAACACCTCCTGAAAGCTGATAATTGCTGGAATGTTAACTAACATTTAAATGATGCTTAAAGAAAACCATTAAAAATGCTCATTAGATGATTTTGACAAGTTCTGAGGTGCCCACAACACCATGCCAGCTTTAAGAAGGAGACTTACTCATCACCTTTGAAAAACAGTCCAGAGGCATGTTGCTTCCAGGTAAGCTGGACCAACACCTTCCCATGGAAAGCAGCATAATTAAACATGCACAGAAAGATAGAAGGCCAGGTAAGGCTCTTCATTTATCACATTGACCGATTCATTTTTCATAAATAAAGAGCATTTCCCCTTTAAAAAAAAAAAAAAAAAAAAAAGAAAAAAGAAGAACAAGAAGTTAACACCCACACATAAGCCTCAACGCCGAAGAAAGGCAAAGCTTTTCAGAAACCCTGACCTTCAGTGGGCCCAAATACACCAGGGCTGGTGAGATCCTGCAGACCAGGACTGCAGTGACAGGACTTCCCACTGGGAAGTCTGAACGAAATACTGGAGCTTTTAACACTGATTCACTCCTATTAACCGGTTTTCAGAAAGAAAATAATGCACCTAAAGTGTACTCATGTACAGGACGCATATAAAAACCAACTTGCTCATTTCATTTAATTTCGCCAAGACTCTAGTGACACCTCCTCACTCTCAATGTCATCTCAGCTTCCTTAGCAACACTGCTTTTAGCAAGAGGTCACATCTGATCAGTCATCTACTCTGTTGTTCCTTAGACACATGTGATTTTCATTGCTTGTGATCCTTAGGCAAGAGATCTCCACCCATCCAGCAAAATGTGATACTCAAACCCATCAGGATTACTTTAAAAATATCTGGTCTTGGTTGCATTGAAACTTTTTAAAGAAGAGAAACTTAAGCCAATAGTTTCTGTTTGTCAGAATGGGTTATGTGAGAGGACATTTCACACGTTTTCAGGTGCACTCAGCTTCTTTAGTTATCCTTTCCTGTTTGGTCCGATTTTCATGGATAAATCAGTGGAGGATGTGCATTATTTTAGCTTGTATAATCTGTGAATAGTCTCCACTAATACTCAGTTACCTGAGATACTGTTGGGTGCAAAATGAAAGGACAAGAACTTTATCCTAAGTCTCTTCAGTGCAATACATTCATCCTAATTCCTTCTTTTAGGTGACTGTTCCTGCAGTTGAAATCCACAAAGACATAACAGTAATCACCCTCAAAAATGAACTCTCCAATGAAACATCACAATATGTTTGGATTTTCTCCTTTACAGCTGGTGAGTCAAATATTCAATCACGGAGGTACGCACTCACAAACCACTCTTGTGAACAAGCCTTGGTTACAAAAACTAGCACAAAACAAACCATAACTAGAGCCTCCATGCAAATAAAAGATTCAAATCTCAAAGCTGAGGATGACACAGAAACCAAATGTTGTACAAGAACAGTGGCTTCCTCCCTCTCACAGCCACACTCAGAAATGTATGCAAATATCGTGAGCTTGCAGATTACCAATTTAGCAGTTGGTTTCATTTTGAGACCTTTTTGGAGGGGAAGTAATACAGTAACAGCAATTTCTCCCAGCCCACTTCACAACATCGCCACACAGACTCAAATTCTCAGGTTGACCAAAACCAGATCTAGAACAGAGAATGGAGTATAATGAGAATTTACTAAACTAGAAGCAAGATCTGAGGTATGTGTGCAACCTCAAACTTCTCATTGTTTCATAGAACTATGCTCTCCAGCCTACAATGGGTGTCCAAATTGCAGACTACAGATTTAACATGCTTTACCACATCTGTGTGGAGGAAGTTTCTGCAACTGTACCAATACCCACTCTTTCTCATCAAAATCATATAGAGGGGAGTCATAAAAATTCTAACTTTATTTGGGAAAAGGGTGAATAATTTTTTTTTAATGACTAAGACAACCAACCCAAAAAAATACCAATATCCCCCCTCTTTCGATCTCTGCTTTTCATTTTCATCAGTAAGGCAAGTTCTGCCACATGGTTCAAATTTTTTTAGAGATTAATTTTTCTTCGGTCATTCTTTTTTAATATGATATTAAACTGCAGGGATAAACAAGGATATATATGTCTATATATATTTTTGTATATAAATGAACATGCTGTATTTGACAGTTGTCTTCTCCACCTTTTCATGTCACTTGTTATTACTAACTGCAAACTCTTTGCAGGGAAAACCATGTCTTTCTATTCATACTGGCACTTACAGTCCAAATTTGATCAGTTTACAGTAACATAATGGTTATATGCTAAGGAACTGTAATAAGAAATCACTCATTATTCATGTTGTATGGAAGGGCACAGCTATCTAGTAAGGAGTAAAAGGAGTACATGGGAAAAAAAATAATTATAAAAATTTGAGAGTTGAATGTATCCTGATCAAAGGCAGTGGCAACAGAGGCTGAGCCTGAAGAATTATGTCAAGTCTGCCATACTTTAACTACCAGTTCCTAGCAGACAACTAAACTGTTATGAAATAGCACAGAAACTGAGCTTTAATACTAAACATATGACCCAGCACACATAAGGAGACAGCCTGATGCATTTCACTGGTTTGCTTGGAGATGACGTAACTTCACAGCAAGAAACAGATGCCAATATATGGTTTTGAAAATTTCAAGAAACCAAGAAAGCACTCATGAATTAAAATAACAGAAACACCCAAATCCAGAAGATAATTTTTTTCAAACCAAACAACTCATCCCTAATCATCTTCATGTACAGCTTCTTAGAGGTCTATTAGTGACATACACAGTGAAAACACAAATACTTCATTCTCAGACCAAAAGTTTTGCAATTGAAAATATGTTTTTACAATGCGGCCATTTAGTTAGCATTGATAAGTCTTCTTGTAAGTGCTAGGGACCAAATTATTTCAGATTAGAAAATGATTTATTCTCTTATCAGCCATGAACTTCTTTTGACCTCTGAGTTTGAGCCAAGCTTGCTCTATGTGCCTGCAAACTCTCAACCACAGGAGTTAGGTATTTCTCATGTGATGTGTTGCTAAAAGCCCCCTCCAAAAAGCAGTACAACAGTGCTACGCTAAAGGCTGTGCAGATGAGTAAGGGAGGCACTCGCTGCCCACAGAGCTTATTATCCCCATGTCAGACAAAGCATGATAGGTGGACTCAGCAGGAAATTTCAAAGAGGCAATACTTATTTTGGTGCTATTTACATCTTCTGGAATACTGAATATTAAAATTTAAATGTATTCTCATGAATTCGTAGGAGGCAGAGGAAAATCAAGGATTCTTGCTACAGCATGCTATGAAGAGAGGAAGAGAAACAGAAATACGTAAGTCACTGCCTGCTTGGATAAACTTTGTTTTTTAAGACAGTCATAGTGCCTCGTACTGCAGTTTCACTCAGGCATAACTTAAGTGTCAATAGCTTTGTCTCAGTAAGAATCCAGAAAAGATTGTAGGACAATTTATATAATTGATGGGATCAGCAGCTACACCTGTTATTAAGATTACTTGACACAAGCTATTAAACAACTACCTGCAGTTGTTCATACCCCACCAATATTTTGCCATTTTGGCTGATTTATCTATGATACATGACAGCCACAGGATGAGCATTTTGGAAACAGTACAACTTTTTCCAAGAAAAAGGTTAAGGAACATTATTTTTTGAATTCTTCAAGGTCTTCCTCTGAAAAAAAGTACTCTGGCACTTCAAGATTCAGAGGAGGGTTTGAAAACTGGTAGCCTGGTTGTGGCTTTTGTCCCCAGATGGACCTCAAGTAAGCCCCTTGGATCAGTATTTGAAACTGCAGGTTTTAACTGCAATGCTTGGCTTTCCAAAGTTGTTATTGTCCTTTCAGCAGTTTTTATATGAGAGCTAGTGTTGTGTCTTGATTATACTGCATTCCACCTCCACCCTGTTTAAAAACCATGTAGAAGAGGAAATGAGACTAAAGTAATCAAATGAGTCTTCAAAGAAGAGAGCGCACCAAAGTTACAGATATCACACAAGTACCTTAGTAAAGCATTCCTTGAAGTAATGCAAACAACAGTTGCCACCCCTGAACTCGCCAACTTTGTTCAAGTACATGATGCCACCTATTATTCCTGATTGTTATTCCACAGCCTCTATTGCATTTCTGAATCCACCCCTTCCATGGCAGGGAAGCAGTTCTGCCCTCATCGCAGGTGAGAAACCAACAAAGTGAAGCACTTGCCCACGGTTATGCAGAAAAGCTGTGAAGAAACAGAGAACTCAACCTGACTCTGCAGGTCGTGGGCCAGCCTTATCTCCCAGAGCTGAGCCAGCCCGCTGCCAACTCACACCAGCACTCCAAGAACCAACTTGCCAGTAAGTAAGAAAACACATGTCCTACCTGCCAAGTCTCCCAGCTTAAATTCTCAATTCCTCTTCTTTTTATTTTCTTCTGATTCCAACACTGAAGGCAGGGAAGAGAAAGAAAAGAAAAAAAATGTATCAAAGGAAGAGCCACAACCATCTCATTCAAAACTTTTTTCACATTCAGTTTTATCCTGAGAAAAAAACTCAAGGAAATAAGTGAGGTTTCTCCAATTATTTTTCTACAAATTCAGGTCAGGCCCTTAGCAAAGGTCTCCCTAAAACATGAGATGCTGAACCTTAGAGCAAGACCTGCAGCACGAGGAGGAAAGGGGGGATCTCACTACAGGAAAACTAAACTGAGAGAAGCAAGGAAATACTCTATTTCCTTGCTTCCTTAATTTGGGTATTAAGGAAAAGATGGGGATTAGGATCCCAGTACAGCAAGGTGCTTATTCACAGAACTGTAGGAATACATGTAACTTTAATTAATTAGAATTCTCTACTTAGACAGACACAAACTCACACAGGAATCTTCAAGGCCTACAGAAGGGAAAAAAGGAGAAAGAGAGAGAGAGGCAAATGGGAAACTGAACCACAGTCAGCTGAAATCAATAGAAAGACTGACAGCAATTTCAGTGGACTTTGGATCATACCCAAAGCAGCTGAAAAAAAAAAAAGATGAAGCAGGAACAGGGAGAATAAATGAGAGAGCAGATTAATAACTCCAAGAAATATTATTAGTATAACTTGAGAATAGCTAGGGAATTCCAGGAGGAAAGTTAGATTCTGATCTTCAGGCTCATAAATGCTGGCTTACTCCATCAAGATCAATGGAGTAGTTTTAGATTTACATCAGTGTAACTAAGAACAAAATCAAATTAAGGAGTACAGAGTAACTGGAGAAAAACCAAGCATTATTGAGCGTTCCAACACTGGGAGGCACTCAGATACTATAGTGCTGAAGGCCATGTTAGTAGATTGATTAAATGTTTGATCCATCAGTAGGAGATTTATCCAATATGGGGAGGGAACAGAGAGCTCTAAGTCAAGACCACTAACTAGCTATTCTGTTTATTTTCTGCATGCTATAAATATACAAAGGAAATGCTTTATAGGATTTGCAGTAATAATAATTCCCAATTGTTTCCCATTCTTGAGATTAGTTCTAATGTGTTTTTTCAACATTTTAAAGGTGTTTTGAAGAAGCATTTTGAAAAAAAGTTTTCATAACAAAATCCCATGACTTTCATGTTCTCATTTAGATCATCTCTCATTTGAATCTTACAGAGTGATAACAAACACTATAAAAACTAAACCCAGAACCATTTATACTAGCATACATGCGCTGTCTCCTTGGGCAAACAACAGAGACTTCTTCTATACTTCATTGCTCAGCTCATGAGTTTTGTATGTGACAGCGTGAAAGTGGCAGTTTCTTTTTAACAGTTTCATGCTTTCACTATCACAGACTAGTTTCATTCAGAAGCCTACTTTCACTAGAGCACTGACATTCCTCATGTCAGGTACCCTCTGCCTCTGTTCTGAAAACACAAGCTTTAATAAAAATTAAAGGCTCGAATTGAGCTAATCTTTCTTACCTTTTATTTACTTATTTCCTTCTGAAGTAACTGCAATTATCACATTGTACCTTAGCCCTTACCACTGGGATTTCAAATAACTTTAACATTACCTGGTTTTATTACAAATAAAAAATTATTCCATCCAGCCTCCCTTTCATTTCCATTCCACAAAATCCACCCATTTCTAATGATACTGGCAACAAAGCTAGTCATATCTTGTGACATCTCTGTCACCCACACATGCATGCATCTTTTCACTTTTTAGTAGACAGCCTTCAGGCACAGAGAAGAGAGGGCTACTACTAGTAACCCAGGGAAATCTATTTAATCTCAAATTGTAGAGGTGCATGTTTAAAAAAGTGAAGCAAGAGGTTCTGCTAGTTGCTGCTCCCAGAGGTAGCTTTTGATTAGCAATTGCAAATTCAGTCCTTAAATTCTAACTAATAAAACTAAGAGTTTTTTTCTTTAAAGCAAGTTCATAAAAGATAAGATAATTTTTAAAAGTCCCTCCAAGGGAGAACACCAATTTCCTTTTGGAGAAGAGGATGTCGTTGTCTGGATTCTTTTGTAATAGGATCTACCCAGACTTTTCAAAATATAAGGCAACTTTAACGAGAACAGGAGGGAAATTCCCTACAATGATGTGGAGCATATAAAAGGTGAATTTGTTTTTCATATATGTGCATTTATAACAGGGTTGCGTTGAATATAGCATAACACACAAAACACTGTCCAATTAACATTCTTCTACTAGTTCGTGTATCAGTGATGAATGGGTCCTATTCCAATATTTAATGATCACAAGTAAAATTATTATTAGTCAACATATTATTACAGCATTACTTACAGCATTTCCCTAGGAGTTACATGGGGTTTAATTACCAATGCTTGGCTGAAGTGGGATCAGAAAGATATGATACTAAACACTTTGTTACGGAACTTCAGAAAGTGCATACACCTATGACCAAAACTTACAGCTTAGTGTCTTGGCTGCAGCAGCATTTGTACTTGAGAATTATCATCTGCTGCATAGAGGAAATAGAGTAGAAAGCTTCTCTGTAAGTCACCATTTCCCTTTCTTCCATCTCCCAGAAATAAACAAATTAAAGCTACTGTGAGAGATTTACAGTAAGACCCATGCAAAGCTTTCACCACAAAATGTAAAAAACCCTCATGCTTCATTACAAATCTGAAAAACAAGGCAGCATCAGCCAACACCTTTCACACAACGATCAAGAGTGTCAAAACAGAAACCAAAGAAAAGCTTTGAGATTGAGAAAGAATTATGATTTTAAGAAGAAAAAATATGTTGTGGCCAAAACCCCAGGAAAATTAATATTTTCAGAAACTGAAAAGCATCTCTATGGGTAAGAACTCTGACAACCCTAATTTATGTTTAGTAGCAGTATATCTTTATCTTTAGGTGCAAACAAACAACTTGTCTCAACAGTTGAAAAAACTTTGTAACTCAAAAGGATTTCAGGGGGTTCTGAAAATCTGAAGTTCATCTGGAATTTATTATACAACGGAAAAGAAAAAAAAAATCAAAACAAAGCAAGCCGTCTATATTAACCATCCACAAAATCAGCATCTGCCTTTCTTCTTCTATTTTGGTGATCAGCAAGACTTTATTCTGGAAGTAGACCCATCACTCCAGCAAACACCCTCCCAAACAATTCTGGGATTCTCAATTTTATGTTTTTCAAGCCCTAGACAGCAATCTGTCAAAGGCAGGCACTGCCTTCACGCAAGTTGTCCACGAAGTGCCTGCTGCAGTGGATTTTCCTGTTTCCACCTAGAGTTTTAAGATACTTCTACCTGAGATGCTACAATAGAACATATTAACAACCCTCAAACTTTTATCTTTTTCTCCACCCTTGACAGTATGCATTTAAGGAAAGAAAGTGCAAAGCTAGACACTTAGAACCATAGAATCATTAAGGTTGGAAAAGCCTTAAGGTTAATAGCGGGACTCAGTGATCTAACACTACCAAAGTCCACCACTAAACTGCAACCCTGAGCACTGCTACATCTACATGTCTTTTAAATACCTCCAGGGGTAGAACTCAACCACTTCTCTGAACAGCCTATTCCCATGCTCAACAACTCTTTCTGTGAAGAAATTCGAACTTGAACCTATAAAAGGCTGGAAAAGCAACTTGAGAGGTGTAAACTGCTCTGCTCACCTCAGTGAGGTGTTAACAGTGATAACCCAAGAATGGCAGTAACAGGGTTGAAGTTGAAACTATTGCAAGGCTTACACAGGGAAAAAGCACAGGTTGTACAATGCACTATATGACTACCCACTCTGATGTTGTAGGCATGTGGCATTCGAAAGATAACCTGTTTAGTCTCCTCCCATTTAACACAGAACCAGTCTCACAGAGCTTAGCACAGTACAACCACCACCCAAACAAGAGATGAATGAATCCAAGTGAGCTCAACAGAGTTCAAAAATAATAACCCTCTTAAGTGACCTGCATGAGTGAAGCTGATTTTGTAGGCAACATCAGAAGGGTATTTTTTACCCTTTTTTACCCTTTTCCATTCTCACTGCAATACCTGTACTGAAAATGTCTTACATCAAATATGTCAGAATCACTAATAATCCATTTGCACTCTGAGTGAGCTTGGCTAATGAATCCAAATGAGAGCAGAAGAAAGACACAAAATGACAGATATTTAATATCCTTATTTTTTCTAGTAATAGTGTAGCTGTCATTAATATTTACTTTGTTGTGTATTTTATTGTTGAGTCTTTAAAGTCCTCTGAGATCCCTTTGAGATATACAGCACTATATAAATGTAAGTTGCTATTATCAAATAATAATCATCAGCTATTTAAATTATACAATAGCTACCTGATTAAACTTAACCAAATTAAAGCTCTAATAAAAAATTATTATATAGAATCTAAATTAAAGATACTTTTTCCCAGTTTAAAACCCCCAAATTCTTTGCATTGAGTAGGCAATTGCCCTGCAGCACCTGGAGTTTCATCCTGCAGTACTGAAATCAGTTGGGATTTTTGCCATTGCTTTTGACAGAGAGGCGGTAAGACACTTGGAAAAGGGTTAAATACCTCAACAATTCTACCCTTCTGAAGCAGCAAAATTAAGATCCATTCTGTTTCCCAAAATCATTTGATAGATTAGTTATCCTTACTTCCAGTACTGATCCTGCAGTGTCTGTAAGAGTCATTTTGGCTGTATCACCAGCTATATATATGCTGTATGACTGAGTAATTATTTTAATATAGCAGAGATATCCCTGAGCTTACGCTAACAACCAGTTAACTTGGTGTTGGTGCTACAAAACAGGCACAGTGTGGAACATGAAGAAGGCAACTGACCCTTCCTCTCTGTGGTCAGGATTTCCAACCTCCTCCTCTTCTATGATACTTCCACAAAGACACAGACTTCAAAATATTTACCTTTAGTCTTGTGCATGAAATAGTCCATGCAACCATGAGAGATATTTTAGGATGCTGAAGATTTTGGAAGTGCTGTTGTCAGACATACTTCAAAACCCCAAAATCACACAATCAGCAACAACGTACAGTGACATTTTATACACAATCTCCTGTAAGAGACTCTTTACTTGGCTTCGAACTGTTCAAAATCACATCTTCAAGCTTTGAATCCACTGGGGAAAAAACTTATTTAGCTGAAAGTTTAACATGACTCCAGGACTTAAGGTTAGAGAAAACTTTGCTTTTGCTCCCTCCTAATAAATACCACCAGGCTAGGAGGTGTGAGTGTGGGTGTGTGTGGAGTGTGTGTGTGGAAACACGTCTTTCCCGATTCACCTCTGCCAAGTCATTTCCCTTGCTTCAGGTTTCTCCTCTGTGTAACGGGGGTAATGGCATTAACCTCATTACTGATGGATAGCACTGTAGATGGTTCTACATTATATTTCAATGATAATAGATCATCTTGGGGACCTTTTACTATCAATAAAAAAAAATAAATTAATTCCAGAGTCAATGACCTGTTGGCAAGTGATGACTAACCCAACTTAAATTCAACTGCACGGGTTAAGAACACAGTTGGCCCAGCAGAGACAGACAGACTGGTCTATGGGTTGTAAAGGCGTAATAGGGGCTGAAACATTTTTGCTGCAAAGCAATTCCTTTTGTTAAACACAAATGCAGGCTCAGATGACAATGTTCAAATCTAGTGACCTCAGAAAAGTGCCTTGCATTAGGTAGGATGAACCCGGAGCCACAACCTTGATTTTAGTCAGCTCTGGATTCTTATGATTTTT
>JAOEHY010005640.1:1228-12867 GCA_025447955.1 Psilopsiagon aurifrons | reverse complement strand
CCCAACACCGATCCCTGAGGGACACCATTTGTTACTGATCTCCAGCTGGACATTGAGCCATTGAGCACAACTCTTTGCGTGCGGCCATCCCTGTATAGGATGTTACAATGTCGTAGTGCTTGTCCCTGTGAATAATTAGAAGGAGAAACCAGAAGGGCAAATGCTTAGTTCTGCTGTGCTGCTTGCTGTACATTTCAGCCAGTATTTGGACAACATGGGGTAACCTGCGCACAGACATGGATGCCAGGGCAGATGATGGAGGATGAATAGAGAAGCCCTTAAATT
Organism: Psilopsiagon aurifrons; assembly: GCA_025447955.1. Lineage (NCBI taxonomy): Eukaryota > Metazoa > Chordata > Aves > Psittaciformes > Psittacidae > Psilopsiagon > Psilopsiagon aurifrons. The sequence goes on along the minus strand of JAOEHY010005640.1, from coordinate 12,582 downwards.
AGACCACTAACTGAATGAAAACTGAGGTTTCCTTGCACAGTTCAGATAGCTGGCCAGCTATGGCAGAGGTGGTTTTTCTTAAGGCTGTAGTGGCCTTATAATGAAAAGGATCTAAATCTAATTCCCTTTCTGCTCTAGTCTTACAATTTATTTTTGAGTGGACAGAGATAGCAGAAATGCTGATGAGAGAGTTGCAATAATAGTCAGTTGTGCTTCTTGGGTAGTGTGTGAGAGGAATATTAAGCAAATGAGCCCTCAGGTGCTCATCAATCAAATTGGAAAAGGCTGTGCTTCAGTTTGCAAGCACACTCTGATGTTAATAAATCATTGCTTTTGCCAAGAAGGGCTGAGTATGTCATGCACAAAGAAAGTTAAATGCCTGAAGAATTATTAGAGTATCTTAGAAAAGGAGTGTGGAAAGCCTAAGGATTGTGGTTTCCACTAAAAAGAAAGGTGGTATCTAGGGCATGGGGAGATGCGAGTTGTGTGCATGGGCAGCTTCCAGAGTGCTGCCGCGCCTGCATGGGAGAGTGTGGATTCATTCACTGGACTGTTAACAGCATTTATTTCTTTGTAGCTTGTAATGGCCATAGGCATTCAAGTGTGTTCTCTTCCCATTCACTTAGGTATTTTTCAGCGTTGTCAAAAGGTGAGACCCTTCCTGTGACGGAAAGGCTGGAAATGCCTTTAGGAATAGAGAAAACAGATGCTGTTTTGACCCTAGGACTCCTTAAAGTCTTGCACAAACAGGTATAAATCAGCCTTTATCAAATGCACAATGCTGTTGAGGAATACTGATACATTGGGGATGGCTGGGGAGACTGATTGTCAAGTATCTGATGTATTTTGGGGTGGGATAGTGTTCTTATTTTCATTCTGGTTTTCAGAGTTCTTACTGTGGTACCACGAATTTGTTTAAAGCTTTCTCCCAAAGGTATGGTGAATGTTGCAGAACTGAAGGAGAAATGGAAGCACTTGTGCTTGCCAGAAAAGCAGCTGGGAGCTATCCTGCAGTTGGATGACTTTGGCGAGGAGGTGGAATGGATGAAGTTTCTGGCACTTGGATGCAGTGTGCTCGGCAAGGTAAGGTAACAGTGACAGCAGCCCTCGTATCCAAACACAAATGGTCATATGTGATCATGTATGAGGTAGACCACAGTGGGGATTGCTTTTGCAGCAGCCGGAAAAGTATGTCTACTTCTGCTCCTCAACAGCTTTTGATCAGGAAAGCTTAATTAGAAAGACAGCTAAGTCCTGGGCTTACTGAGAGGGCATTAGAAGAGTAAGCATGTCTGCAGGGAGCTTCGACCATGAGAGAGAGGATCAGAAAAGAATGATGCTTATGGCATCAAATTAATGATGCTTATGGCATCAGTATTATAAATGTCTGTGAAGGAGAACTGGAGGGAGAAATTAAACCATCAATTCATAATTGATTGTGCAGTCAATTAAATTTTCACAGAAGCAGTTAACGTTACTAAATCTAAATTTAATTCTTTTAATGTCAGTAATAAAATCTCAGCAGAGCATTTCCACAGAATGAGAGATTATAAAATGCACTAAGCTGGTGATCTTATGAAGTATAATGCTGCTAATGATTTCTGCAGTAGGGAAGAAGGGGTACTAAAAAGAAAGTACGTATTGGATAATATTTTGACAACATTGCAATCTCTGGAAGTCCTGAATGCTGTCCTGGCCTGGTGATAGAATTATGGGTGTGTGTGTGTACATATTCTTTTCAACTGTGTATTTCTTGATTCTAATCCTACCCCCCAACATGATTTTGTATTTTGGGCTCATTTCTATATTAAAAAAAAAAAAAAAAAGTAACAGCAACATTACTTATTTAAAAAAAAAGTCAAAACCAGAGTGACAGGAACCTCATTCTGATGGAGCTGGACAGTCCAAATTTACCTCCATCTCTCCATCCTTTCAGATATTAAGTCAATTATTTGATTTAGCTGTACATAATGAAGCCTAAACTTCAGTTTCCTAAACCAGAGAGGAAAACACACGCGAGAAATTTATTTCCTTTGCTGTAAATTATGTTCATAGTTGAATAAGGTCACAGTTAAGATACAAGAGTGAACAAGTCTGAACTTCTCAAGAACACCAGTGATCTGAGGCATCTTTCTGCAAAGTACTGGTGTGTTTTTACAGCCTTGGAGAAATGATCACACAGGTTAAATTGTCTTGCAAAGACGGCAAAAGCAATGTGAATAACTTTGGTGTGTTGTGAGAGGGCAGCCGCTTGCAGTGGCAGGAGCAGGAATGGCAGTAGGGAGGTAGCAAACTGCAGGGGTAGATAGTCTGCCATCATACAGGCAGCTACCTTTCCTTCGGCAGAAAGGCCACCCAGGTTAAAGGATTATAAACTGTCACTTCTCTGGCCTGTGCTCTACATATTGAACAGACACTGTATGATTTTAAATATTGTTGTTCTACTCTTAGGAAATACTTATCTTTTTCCAAAGGTATTGTTTTTTGTTAATACATAGGTAAGGATACCCTTTGAAAAGGTTATAGCAAAAATGTTACACCTTGGCTTAAAAAAGGCCTGTGAGGGTTTTTGTTTGTTTCTTTTAACGGCAGGCAAGCAATCTTTGACTTAGTGAAGCTCTATGCTGAATTTTTCCACGTATTTCCCTGTACAGCTTAGCACGCGTCGGGCACTGTGTTATGGCAGTGTACTGAATAAAAGATTTTTTCAAAGTATATTTGGAAGTAATACCTTGAGGCATGTTTGATTTTTTAAGGGAACTTGGACATTATTGGGCTTTGACGAAACTGGAATATGCTTGAAAGGCTTTTTGCCTCAGTGCTTTTTCCACTACTATAATGGGACTTGCACAAAAATGAAGAATACAGTAAATATCAGCACTCCTAAAAATTTTTATCATATATTATAATGCCATAATAAAAATCAAACCCCTGTCAGTTTTCTGGGCTTCATAGATTTTTCTGTCTTAACTGCTGCTGATAATTCAGTTAGATCAATTGACATAATAAATACACACAGATATCCCCACCACTCGGTATAGTGACGCTGGAGCTTTTACAGTGGCAGAGCAATTGGCCATATGGGAGCTAGGGCTCAAGTTACATCATGTGATACAGAGGATACATTTGAGGTTGAAACCTAGGCAACCATGATAAAGCCTTCATCTCCTTTACACTCACTAGTAGTGGCTTACAGTGTGGATTTTGTCATGGTGCGCAAAGGATGTTCATGGCTCTGATACTGTTCCTCTCATTTCTTGACTGAACCCCCCTGCAGTCCTTGCTGAGTTCAGTGAAACATGCCTGTGAAATCTTAACAAAGGACCCAGAAGGTGCAGCAGCTCGCATTCCCTTCGAAACATTCTCATTTCTTTACTCGTATTTGGCCAGTATCGATGGAGAGATACCAAAGGAGGAAGTTGAAGCATTCCTCCACAAAATTAAAGAGGAAGCGTAAGTAAAAATCCAATCCATGCAATTTTAATGTATTGAGCACCTCTGGGTTCTCCATAAGCCTTTAATTTCAGGTGAATAGTCTGTCTTCACTTTGGGCACAGCCATGATGACAGGAGTAAAGGTTGACTGAGGTTCTGCCACCATCACTGATGGGCTCGGCCTCAGCCAGTGTCTTGTCCATCTTGTGGCTGGCTGGCATTGGCTCTGTTGGACATGGGGGAAGCTTCTGGCAGCTTCTCACAGAAGCCACCCCATGTAGCCTGCCCTCACCTTTCCTTCACTACCAAAACCTTGACACACAAACTCAGGTCGACATACATGGGGGCTCAGAAAAGCACACAACTGAGCTTACTTGGTTTGCACAAATTACCAGATTGACAGTTTATTAGTAAGAACCAATTTTTAATCACCCTGCTCTGACTTGAAATTAATATAACCCTCAGTTATCTTGTCAAACACACTAGGACTTACCATGTTCAACTGTTTTTCTAAAGCATTTTATTTATTCCTTTCCAGTGAGAAACAATCTGGCATGGTGCTGCTCAGAAACTTTTTGAGCCAGGCCTCAACACTGTTTTGATCAAGCCCACTTGTCATCACCGGGTAAGGGAAGAAAAAAAAAATGCAAGAAACAAACGTGCAGGAAAAGAATCTGTGTTCAAAGGACTGTTATTTGCACATCACAATAAAAGACAACCCTCTCCTAGCACTTTCTTTTCTTTATGCCACTCCTGATTTCTTCCTTCAATGGACCTCTCAAATATTGATGCTGAAACCTAGGGAGCAATAACTTCATATTTTGGTATGGATCTTCCTACCTACACTTTGCAAGTGTCATAATAAAAGAAGTAAACAATAGAATTAAACTTGGACTGGACAGCTGTACTTGGTGTATTTCTCCTTACAATTCTGCTAGCACTGACTTTCTGACTCTTACACAAATACAGGTTGTCTTTTGACCACCTAGTCTGCATGAACACGCTCTCTTAAATGAGTAGTTCTACCAAGCCTTAAGGGAAGTTCATGAGAACCATGTGATTGAGCATGTAGAAGAAATATTAACTCAAGAAATAACTGCAATGGGTCCTTATTTTTTCCCCTCTAATTAGGACCTTTCATAACTTAAGTAAGCCTCTTTTTCCATTCTTAGACAGACTTGTCTAATTCAGGATTTGCTTTAAAATACATCGTTTTCTGACAAAAGCTACTGCATTTGTGATGTAGGTGGCAAATGAGTTCAATGTGGTTTTGAGCTGAATAGCTGTAGTAGGTACAGAAGTCTAAATCAGAACTAGACTTCTCTGCCACATCTAATCGCCCTTAATTGCAGAAACGATTGAGGTGACACAAGGTACAGTAAAACTAGAGCGATTCCATCAACAGAGAAGGCCAAAACCAGGAGTATGCAGAGTGCCCTCTCCTGGCAACTCGAGCAAGCAGAAGAGTGTTGTAGGAAAGATGAATCTGAAAGCTTGTTCTTTTATAGTTGTTTGCTTTGTTGAGGTAACAAGCTTGGCTGGTGATGTCTGACCTTGCTGTAGGAGATTGTGTGAGGAATTAACTGGGAATTGATATAATAAATATCTCACTGAAGTTAAGTGAATCCTCCTGCACGCCCTTAGTATGTACACTTACCTGCTAGTCTGCAGGATGGGAACTCCTCCTAGTTATTTCCGGAAGTAAATGGGTAGGCACCTGGTGTTTGAGAATGGCATTTGGCAATATTAGAGGTCTCTTGGTGCCTCCCCTCTAGTTTCCATAGAGAGCTATATTCTTGTCATCTTTGCCACATGACATTGATCCTAAATTTCTTTGATCATGAGCTCAGGAACAGCAACTTGCCCGTTATGGTACTTTCACCACTAGCTGCAGTTGAAGACACTTCAGCCTTTGGAGAACTCTGAAATGTGCCCTCTCCCCTCTGGTTTATATGGTTAGCAGGCAGCAAGTGCTGCCGTTCTGGAACCCTGGTCCCAGAGGTGACAGTGTCAGGTGGGAGGGTATGAAGGGAGTTCTGTGCATGCCTTTTCCATTTGTAATTGATCCCAGACTCCAGGGATTAGTGCTATAATCACCATGAAGGCCAGGAAGGCAAATTAGTACAGCCTCTCTCAGATTTCATTCTTCAGCCTTGTGAGACCAAACTCAGATGAGATCAATGTAATTTATTAAGAGATGCATTAGTGAAAAAATATACACATTTTCTGATGTGTACTGCTTCCATCCTGACAGATCTTCGCACTTTCAGTCTCCCAGGACAGCTGTAGCACCAATAATACGTACACAGCATTACTGTCCCCAGCACAACAGCAGTAATAACAGTTCTTGTGCAAATCATTTTTTGAACAGCTGACAAACAGAATAATCAAGTTCTTGCTTCTACTTTCTTCTTTTATAGTTATGATACTTTTCTTCATCCCTGAAACAAAACCACAAACGTTGTGTGGGTTGTTAGGCTCTGACAGAATCTGAAAGAAAAAAAATACTTGGAAAATGGAAAGCATTCATTAAATGTAATGATGCCTTCTTCTAAGGAAAGAAAGTAAACTACTTTAAGGCAGTTTATTTCCTATGCTGTTTAATCAAAGCCTTGTCATGCAGTGCCATAGCAGCAATTAGTTTAGGATGAATGGCATCACTGGGAAATGAAGCCGGTTTTGAGATAAGCAATCATCTCCTTCCGTGCAGTTACCTACAGTATTTCTTCCACACACACCAGGAACAATGCAGCATTTCTGCTGGCCAATAGTTTAAGTCTTTGCTCACACGCAGGTCCCACACACCTATGGACTTGCAGGTGCAAACATGCACTTGTTAATGGCATTAGAAGTGTGGCCTAGATTTGTTTTCTTCTGCCTAAAAATATATCCAGAACTACTGAAAAAAAACCCAACACTGTTTTAAAGCAACTGCCTTTGAAACACTACTCAAGTGGTTACGTGTATATACGTACTGGTGAAAACAAATAATCTTCCTGATTAAGTTAAGTCCCAGTGCAAACTAGAGCAGAGATCAGCACAAGACATGACAAGTACATGTCACTGGTTAAACAGACAGCATGATCCCTTATGCATATATTGATCGAAGAGTAGAATAGCCAGTAACAGTACTGTGCTAATCCTGCAGCATGCAGCTCAAAGTGTCACCTTCCAGATGTGAGGTTAAATCCTGAAGACTGGATCACAATTTATGATCTCACAGCATGTTCTGTTTAGTATGAGTAGTCTCATGCCACTGGCTTGTTATACAGCATAGGAGTTGAGCCCAGCTTTTTAACTCAACTAAGTATTCTAATTCTCTGCACTCATTTCTTACAGACAATGCTACAGCTGCCTGATTCAGAAGCAGACTTCAGCTGTCACCACGTCTGCTCACCTCTCTCTTTTTCTCCGAGAATCTCTGTCTTTGCCTCTTTCATGACTCCTCCTTCGTTTACTTGGACTCCTGCTGCTCTCTCTCCTATGCCTGGTGCATTCAGTATCTTTGGAGCTTCCTCCAGACAGCCGGGAGTCCACCGAAGCTGACCTCCTGTCTTCCCTCCTGAAACAAAGGTTATTGAGTCTGTTCAGTAAAATCTGTTTCACAGTCACTGTTGTTTTCAGCACCACATTTATCATATAATGGCCCAGTAAAGGTTTAAGACAGAGAACGTATCTTTTATTAAGACTCTCTATCTCCCTAAGAATTACAGTACATCCCAAAAGAGGCCCAAAGTCCATTCTCTTGTATATGCACCTCTCAGCACACTATTTAATAGTAATTTCTTACAAACACTGCCCCGCACTCTTACATTCTCTGCTCATGAAACAGGAGGCAGTAGAAGGGGTTCACCCAGTTTTGCTTTCAGTGCCTAACTCTTCAACAACCTGCCTTTAAGCCACTACCTACAGCTGGAGAACACAGCAAGCTTGATCTCCTGAATGGCCTTTTCATTCACCTTCATTTTAATGCTGAAAACAAAACACCTTTTTGTTTGTTTCACTACCATTTTCATCTCAAAGATCTCCTGAAGAAGCACAAATAGGCTGTTGCCAAGTCACGATTCCATCTTCATTTCAGTGACAAATGCTTGGAAGAGTGTGCGATGTTACTTGACACAGGAAGATAGATGTAACACAAAACATGCTCCCGCAGCATCATTCACGGTGATAAGAACTTTAAAAGGTCCCCATGTTTAGTAACTCAGGAAAACCTTTCTTCTGAGGTATTTTATATCTACCATAGCATTTCCCATCACGTAGTAGGGAAGGGAAAGAAATTGAGTACTTCTATTTTCAAGTACCCTTCTGTCCCCAGCTATCACATGCACACGTATTTGGACACAAGAGGGAGCACTATTAATTCCCGAGCTCCACCAAAACCTACCTGCTCACCAGGATCACTTGTAACTTACCTTCTTATCCCTGAAAGCAAGCTAATAATTCGTTTTTCCCCACCCCTCATGCAGGCAGAGCTTCTCAAGCAAGAAATTAATAGCATTAGCAGAAAATAAACTGTGCACATGTCTCAGATGAGGTTGATATGTGCTACTAGAAGAAGGTGGTAAGATACAATTACAGGCCATCAGCGCACTCACATGCCCAAGGAATTTGTTAACTAAGGCATACCTTCCTGAAGATTTTGACTTCCCTTCTTCACACATCTCTGCATTATTCAACCTATTCTCCTCCTGCCAGTGATTGCTGAGTTCTTCCATATGCACACCAATCACATCCCGAATCACCTGGATATTAAGATGTATTAAAAACAAACAAAAAAAGCAGCATGTCATGGTACTGACCTGAATTTGCAACTAGACAGCAGAAAGCAAACATACCTCCCAAAACCTATAATCAGATGGTTGAATGGAAAGTCTGATTTGCAGAAACAGGTATTTCAGCAGAAATTTAAATAGCACCTTTTAATAACAGACAGTCAACTACATCTTGCTGCCATTTTCACATTAAAAATGTGAGTCAGAAATGCTGCTGTTATTTGTAACTTGCTGCAACAAACAAAAGACATTGTCTGAAAGGGTATAGCATTGTTTATGCTGATATATAATAAGCACTGTGCAAAAAACGCCTTATTTTCAGATCTCACCTCAGTGTAAGACTTCTTTGTTATATGAACGTTCTTAGCCCTGTATGACTGCCGCCGCCTTTTGTAATCTCGCATTTCAGCCAGAATTTCAAGATGGGACTTGGGACCTTTCTGACTATCATCTAGTGAAAAATTGGAAGTAAAACAGATGGTCACTAGCTGCAGGTATGCAAGGCTGGGGCTTTAATAACACAAGTCTGAAACAGGAAATATATTGTGTTCTTTCTGAAGTTTCCCCAGTACTTAGTAACTATTATGAATTCTGCACAAGCTTTCTCTCCAACCTTTTTGCTAGCTATTTGCACAAGACTAAAAAGCCACTGAGCAAATCTCTTACGTGATCTGTCTCCTAACAGTGATCTAAATCAACATACGGGCTTGCAATTTGGTCAAATGGCTACAGAATACAAGCCATGTTTTCATAGCCAGTATTACAATAAGGCACAGAGACTGAGAAAGACAGGTTCTGTAAATAATTTACCTGCGTAGATCACAAACACCATCTCCTACCCCCCTGCAGAGCAGGGTACACAGGGTAACACTGATGCTTATGTTGCACTTGGTACAGTTACAAACTGGCATGACTCAACACGGGTGAGAGGCCTTTGTCCAACACTCCCATTTGTATATTGCTCAAGAGCTCCATCGGATGACTGCCAACCTTTCTTGTTTGGCTTTTACTCTTAACTGATCTTTAATCTCATCATCTCTTACAGAAAATACTGCTTACTGTAGTAAGTTGGCAACATTAAGCAACCTGTCAGTTGCAGCAAAGACAAAAGATTCATCCGCTAAGATACACAATATGTGTGCCAGGAGCAGAGCACTGAGGCTCTCTCAGATGGAAAACAACATAAAGGATACCAAACTAGTGTTTTCTGATGCCAAGTCTTCATTGAGGCTTTTAAGAAACGCATGCTTTTCCCACTAAAAATAGCACAAGCAATTCTGCTTGACTTGCAACCAAACTCATCTAACTCCACAAAATGAAAGATCCAAGACAAAACTCAACAACAGATAGTTTTTCAAACCTTGGGTGATTTTTGCTGCTAAATCCACAAAGAGGTCACTGTCATTTTCCGTTATTTGGGATCTAGACCTCTGTTTCTTTGTTTCCTCAACAACATAATCATAAAGAGCAAGGCGATCAGCTTGAGTCAGGTCACAGGTGGAACGCTTGTGATTTTGGGGAACTTCTACAGGCAGTAATGAGTAAGATCCTAGAGGTTGAACAGAGAACTGTTATTAGTAAAACACCATAATTGTATAGGAAAGCACAGAAGCTCAACAACCAACAATGAAGGAAACACAAATGCTTTATTCCCCCTTCTTAGTTTGAAAGGATAAAAATTGCTCAAAGTAAAAAAAAAGTAGAAAGGTCCAAATCCCTCCCCCAGCCCTATGCAGGTTGTGTAACCTTTCTTTCTTACACTTTCAGTTACAGGTTTTCATGCGCTTTGAAGGGATCACGCTAGGTTAGATCAAAAGGACACTGTGTTGTTCCATCAATTTCAGCTCTTGGCTTACAAGAGAGAAGAGGCAGAGCTCCAACCTGTGGGTTTGTCTCACTCCTAAAATTTTCTTTAAAGTACCATCTGCAAAATACCTGCTCCTCTGGCAACAACAATGAAAGCTTCTAGGAGACTAAACAACTGGGCACTGTGCAAACCAGTGTCACTCACAGCCACTTTCTTTACAGAAATATAGACTGCCACAGGCATTTCTAGCTAAGGCTACCAAGGCACTTTCAAAATGCCTCAGATTAGTTCAGATAACTAAACTTTGATGTTATGGAGATACGCACACTACCTGCATACTCTTCTTTCCCTGAACACTCGCAATTTCCATTCCCTGCTTAAAACATATATCCTCCAAACAAACAATAAATCCATTCTCAATCCATTGCAACAGCGGCAAAATAATCTCCCTAAGGATACAGGATGCAGTATTCTAGGATACTGCCTACAGAAAAAATTTTTACTCGAGAACATTCCAATTCCCAGCAACTATTGACCTGATCTCCATAATCCTGCTCCTCACAATGCAACCTTCTCCCTGCAAGGCACAATCATACCCAGGTATGACACAGACATACCCAGACAGACAGAACAGCCAACACGTAACCTGGGGTTTATGCAGGAGCCTACACAACAGCAAAGTTACTGATTCTCTACATTATTCAGCACCTAACAGAAGCTGGGCAATCTTTCACCTCCTGATTTCACTAAAGACACCAAAGAAGAGGAGCCACAATAACTCTGCAACAAACCCAGAAGACAAGGTTTTGTCATTACTGTACTTGAAGCCAAAACCAAAACTTTTCCAGTCCAAACTAACAGATTTAAACATGAAAACAAGAATTTAATTTTTAAAAGGCAGTGTTATAAAGGGTCACAGAAGCCCATAAAAGTGCCCTGTAATGCGCTTGTAATTTTACAAGACTTTTACAGGTTATGATTAATAGCAGCCTTCCTGTCCTATTACATAGCCAGCTTAAAGACTTTAAATTAAACAACCAATACTAAGTCAGTAAATCTTACAATAGGCCAAGATACCACAATGAGGACTACCCCAACACAGTTTTCATGTTCTCTTTGGAGGAACACATGCTTGCAGTGGGTAGCAAACACTGGGACCTAGTGGTTCATGGATATATCTTTGCAATGCACCCCTTTAAAGGTTCAGCTGCGAAGGAAACGCAGGCACAAAGTAAAGTGTAGGTACTGGGATGGGAAGTGAGCTACTATCAATAACAATAATGACCAGGGAAAATACAAGGGAAGAGGATACAAATGCTCACCACCCGGCGACCGAGC
>JAOEHY010005639.1:0-12191 GCA_025447955.1 Psilopsiagon aurifrons | reverse complement strand
CACAAGTCAAAAACACAGTGCTGCACCAACTACTAAGAAGGAGAAAAATGACTGCTACTGCTGAACCCATGACACTTACTTAGGAGAAGAGACCAACCTCCACCTCACTACAACATTCTTTCAGGTAGAGAGTTGTAGAGAGCAAGAGGGTTTTTGGTATTTTCCCTTAACAGTGCCAAGATTGTGCCTTCCATTTCTCAGAAACTTCTTGCCTACTAACAGTCTTCTCTCATGCTTATCCTTATTCATAGTCTGTTACTTTGAGATAGATTTTTCCAGCAGTTTCTTTCTCTTTGCATCTGCAGAATCCACTTAACATATGGGACTGGACATCTCACCTAACTTTTGATATACATACATAGTAGGCTTCTAAATTTGAGCTAGTCACCTTAGGCTCTTTTCATAATGATTAATAAGAAATAGGCACTTTTAAGGTACACCATATCTCATTTGAGAAAATTAAGAATATAGTTAAGTCTGGGAAGAAGAGAGGGTTGAGAGCAAGTTGGTATAAGATTTGAGTTTATTTTTCATTATGCTACTCTGGTAAATTAATTTCCCCAAGGCAAGTCAGTTTTATCCACGACAGTAATTGGTGAGTGATTCCCCCGTGTTCTTATCTCGACCCAACAGCCTTTTGTTATATTTTCTTTCCCCTGTCCATCTGAGGAGTGTGAGCTGTGGTGGGCACCTGGTGTCCAGCCAGGGTCAACCTAACACAATAGGAAAGGCGAAATGGACTGAGTCTAGTAGAGAGCTGCCAAGACAATTTGGGGTCTGGAACATACTGTTGTCTTCAACTACCTAGTCAGAAAGCAAGAGTAAATGGAACCAGTTTCTTGTGAAAGATGCACCATGAAAGGAAAAGAGAAAATGAACACCAGCTGAAATTCTGATTCAATGCAAGTAACAAGAAATTTTCTGGGTGAGGTCAGACCCTGGAACAGAGGTATTCAAAACTCAACTGGATAGGACACTGAGCAATCTTGCTTTCAGTAGAAGGTTGGACTAGAGGCCTCCAGAGGCCTCCTTCCAAACTATGGGATCTCATAATTCTATGATTAGACATTAGACAGACCATAAATATTTTATTCTTCCTTGTGGCCCTAAATGTAGCCTAGACAACTAATGTACAATGTACACACAGCCTTCTATACTGAAGTTGAAGGAATCCCTCAGACCCTGGTTATTCCAAATTCAGCTAAACACCACTGTGGTTTGTAGCTTCACTTAAGTTGATCCTACAGGAAGCTTTTTAAATATTTAGTCATTAAACAGCCTTCATAACTTCTAAACATTTTGAGAATTATCATGAAATGGTATTGATGTCAATCAGTCACTTAATATAAATACTAAGTATCTGAAATACTTAATCTGCTGATTCCATCTGAGATAGAGTTAATTTTCTTTACAGTAGCTAGAATGGGCTATATTTTGGCTTTGTGCTGAAAACAGTGTTTATAACACAGGGATGTTTTAGTCACTGCTGAGCAGTGTTTACACAAAGTCAAGGCCTTCTCTGCTTTTTACCCCATCCCACCAGTGTGTACACTAGGGGCACACAAGAAGTTGGGAGGGGACACAGCTGTGATAGCTGACCCCAACTGACCCAAGGGATATCACACACCATATGGCACCCTGCTCAGCATGTAATGCTGGGGGAAGAAAAAGGAAGGGGAAGACATTCAGAGCAAAGGTGCTTCGTCTTCCTAAGAAACCATCACAGGTGACGAAGCCTGGCTTTCCTGGAGTTGCCTCAACACCTACCTGCCCATGGGAAGTGATGATGTTTTGCTTGCTTTTGTGCTTAGCTTCTCCTTTGTCTATTAAAGTGCCTTTATTTCAAACCACAAAAGCAAGAATTTTCTCACTGTCACCCTTCCAATTGTGTTCCCCATCTCATCAGGGTGGAGAGGGAGTAAGCATCTCTGTGATGCTTATCTGTCAGTTCAGGTTAAGCCATGACATATGAGAAGAAAGACATATTTGAGAAATGTAAAAAGTCATTAAAATAAAAGTAGACTTCCTGAAACTCTTTTCTTAAATCCCTTAAGAGAACGTGATACTTCTCCTACTAAGATAACATAATTTCATTTCCATTCCAAAGACAGATATAACAATATATTTACAGCTATTCTGTTGAATGAATCTTTCATTAAAATATTTTCTCAGCTAAACAGTGTTTTTTTTCAAGCATGCTTCCTCTGCAGTTGCCATTGAACATCTTAATTGCTTATGATCACAGTTCAGAGCCAAGCAGAAATGCTTAAGTGAAAATATTTCAGCCCAAGAAAAAATCCCAACACTGTAAATGTTAGTTCTCTTTAAGAAATATGTAAATTCAGAGAGAGAGTAGACAAGTTAACAAGCCAATGTAAGTCATGTGGCATGGAAGTGACCTTGTATTTATTTCTCTTATGTTTTTTTTTTTTTTAAGCCACTAGAAAAAATAAGTATGACAGTCTTGGTCGCTGTTCCTCCTTCAACTTCTGTAAATGAATAGCTGTATTCCTCCTAATGTAAAACTGCCTAAAATTAGGACAGCAGCACAAAGGTGGAACATCAAAGCTTATTATGGAAAGCAGTATATTCCTTTTAATGAAGGAATGAAATTCTTCCATTTATTGCACCATTTTAAATGAAACACTTATGCACAATACAAGTGATCTTAAAAAGAAGCAGGGGGGACTGGAGAAAAGCAGGACTTCTTGGAGGTTTTAATAGGGTTGCTGTTTCCATGGAAACCCTGACAGTGTGCTGGATAGAATCCTCCAGGAACTGGTGATCAAATAATGCAAGACTCCCTAATTGTTCAACAACAACTTGTTTTATGTTTTTAAGTACAGCTCTTTACTTATTAGCACACTTAGATTGCAAGAGTTTCATACAGAAAAGGAAAACTATATATTATTAAAGAACCCTACACAGGACAAGGTAATGTTTTAGGTTGACTTACACCAATTCTACATTCTCACAAGGTTTAAATATTTACATATATATGTATGCACATAATACAATATAGATATGAAGCAGTCAAAATTTTAAGCAGCAATATAATACACAATATTCCAAACTGCTCTGTAAAGAACATCATAAATCCACTTGTGCTAATTGAACCTAGCCAGCTAACACGATTAGTCTCAGGACAATCAGCACAAACAATGCAGCATTTTTTCTGTTTTGAAGCTCAGAGAGAATACGCTTATTTTTATGCACTCATTTGTGTATTTAGTAGAAGAAAACATCTGCATATACATATATGCAAGTAAAAAATGTTAGACTTGCTTTGTGTATGAAAAACACCCATCACATACAGTGAACCTATAATAGCTGTTAACGGAGTTGAGCCCTGAAACACAGCGCACACCAGCTCTTCAGGCACTCGCAAATAGTTGCCTGCTCCCTATTTTTTAAGACAGGACTTTCCCGACTTCCTTGCTTTCTTTGAGGCAGCCTGCAGTTCAGACTAATTTCTAGATGGGCTTTCATATTTGTCCTTATTAGCCAGCTCTGCAAAATGATCTTCACACACTTCTCATTTCCCAATTCCACAAAAGTCTTTGATTTGCACAGTGCTACTTTGCTTGTCAAATATTTGTTCACATTAAATACTGTCAATTGTTTTCTGAATTTTTAATCTACAGTGTGACAAAATAAATCGCATCAAAATATGCAACTTCTGGGGAGGCTGTTATAAGACCTTGAAAATTACGTGTTGACTGTTTACCTACCTGTCTGTGACTTATCAGTTAATTTATCTTCATTTGTTATTTTTGGTTTGCTTTAGATTTTCATACAAAGCTGAAATGGTAGTTTGACACATGAAATGTTTGGAGGTAGCGACGACAAATGTTAGACATGAACTGTCTTCAGAACTTCTTAAATATATAGATAACGGCAGGGTGGGGCGGAGAGCACAGCTCAAAGGAAAAAATTATTTTTGTTCCAGAATTCTATTTTTTTTCCTCAATTTACAAGTTATATGACAAGTATCATTAACTCAATGAAGTTTATTTCTTTGAGGGATTTTTATTACTTTTTAATGCTTGCACTTTTACCTTCACTTGCCACATATTGTTCTATAAATGTGAATAATACTGATCCCCTAACTGAAAGCTCTTACCTAACAGAGGTATCTGAACACTGGCCAGTAATAAACTAATTCTGTTAACATTCCAGGGCTTGTTGATGAGTTTCAAGCTACTCTTCATAATGTATTTAAATACTGATGGCAAAGTTTTTTGCTAGCAACTTCCTGATGTGGAGCATAGCTCTTCCAGAGTGTTATGCAAATGATGGTACAAGGTTTAAGAAGGAAGACTAGAAAGATTGGAAGGGTGAAATACTGGGGATAATAGAAAAGGAAGTTTTTAGTGTAATTATTTGGGCACATCTAGAAAATCTCTCAATTGTATTCTCTGTGTGTTAGCCTAGTCAGGAAACAGCTGAAGTGCAGGAGTCTACCAACCAACCCTGCCAATTCCGGAGCTGTCAGGATGCAGACTATACATTAATTTATTCTGGGACTGGAAGGTTACAGAATTGCTAATTCTGCAAACCATCTCCAAAGTGCTGGCACAAAGCAGATAATATGCAGTGTTGGAATTTATATCTGAGAGAGAATTATTTGGCTAATAGCAAGATCATTATATCATCTTTGTTCAAAATGGCAGGTAGTCCTGCAAATACCAGGGTAGATGTGAGACACCAGGGTAGATGTGAGACAAATAAATTTAATACAAAGATAATTGAAATTATTATGGTTGTATATCTATATGCAGTAGCACAAACCAAACTGAATTAACATGCTGTGTCATGCTTAGCAGTTCCGGATACATGGCTTTTTTTGTCTGCCTGTTCTATGCACATACAAAACTTAGACCAAGCAATATATCTAAGATTCTAGGTGGTGAGCAGAATTTAGTATTTATAACGGAGAAAAAAAGTCATGTAAACACCAGTGTGTTATCACAGGCTGAAGAAGATACTGCAAAATGGTGTAACCTGTATTTTTTACAGGAAACAGAAACCTGAGACAGCAATTGGGCACAGAGAGCAAGGATTTGCTATACCCATGTACAGCAGAAAAAGTTTCTTGAGAGATAAATCTGTGCTCCAAATAGTGTGTCAATGCATTGAGGCAAAGACTAAGAAGTTGTCCTGAATTATTTCTCCTTCCCTTATCAACTTATCTGTATTTTATAGGCATTTTACCTCAAGATGTTTTTAACTGATATGTATACCTCAGGTTTCTACATTTTTATGATGTCCTAGTCACTGATGTACTATTTAAAATATGTTTACTAAATAATCACAGAAGTGTATGCCAGTCAGAACTAAAAAAAAACAACCAGCAGGAAGCTTGTTCACAAACATGAATATTCCCTTTTGCATGCTCTCAAGAGAATCACAATTCAGAGGAAAAATCAGATACTAAGTTAGGCATGTGGAACCACCGATTTTAACAATAACAGAAAAGAAAAATATTGTAAAAATCACTGGGGCCAGGGGGTCTTTTTCCCCTTTTTTGGTAATGATCAAACTTTAATACTGCCTATGAGCAGCTGCACCAGTAAAGGAACATCTTTTTTGTTTCAGTTTAGGAGAACTGTTCTTAGCACGGAGACAGAAACACCTTTTAATTGATACTTACAAAGGTACTAAACGAATGGAATGATAGTAATGAGGTAGTCTCACATATATCACAAAATCATGTACCAATGTAACATAATGTCTTTCATCTTTCACTTGCATTTGCAAGTGAAACAGAACTTACAGTTAAAAATACAAATAAAAATAAAATTTTAAAAAATATTGTAATTTATACATCACTGAAATACTCAGACACTCTTCAAGGCAGCGCCATATGAAGCAGCATCAAAAGGGGATATATGATTGATAGAAAGCAGGATAACTGAAAAGGACTATGAACAGGTCTACCGTATGTCAAATTCATATACTGCTTTTTGATTGTAGTTGAACCTGTTCACAAAGAAAAAAAACAACCAAAGAAAAACCAAAACCCGCAACCCTCCAGACTGTAATAAAAAATATGTCTTACCTGTACATCTACAAGAGCCACCAAACTATGCCTGAGTGTGAGGCATGAAGTGGCTGACCTTAATTTTAGGAAACAGTTTACAGACCCAGAGAGCAAGTCATAAATTCGCACAGCAAAGAATCAAATTCCCTTTTAAGAAGCCTTTTTAAATAGTAAAGATTTTTCCATGTATGCACATACGGCTGTTATGTATATTTGCTTTTCTTGCACAGTTAAAGCTTACCTGAAGAGCTACAGTGACTATAAAATGTGGATAATGGAGCAGCCATGCATCTATCTACAAGAATTACTAAAGCAAGCATAGATGCTTGGAACAGCTAGCAGGAGCAAACAGTTGAGAAGACACTTTGCTGACTTAGCTGCATCTTAAATGAGGCTATGCAATTAAACAAGAAAGATGAGAGCATCCTGGATTTCTTAATCCTGTACTAAGAGCAATGCACAACTGCATGTTATAAATGATGCACAATTGTGATTGTTCAACATTTCTGTCAGTGACATGGACAGTGGGATTGAGTGCGCCCTCAGCAAGTTTGCCAATGACACCAAGCTGGGTGGTTCAGTTGATACGCTGGAGGGAAGGAATGCCATCCAGAGGGACCTTGACATGCTTGTGAGGTGGGCTGATGACAACCTGATGAAGTTTAACCATGCCAAGAGCAAGGTCCTAAACCAGTGTGAGAGCAATCCCAGGCACAGCTCCAGGTTGAGCAGAGAAGAGATTGAGAGCAGCCCTGCAGAAAAGGACTTTGGGGTGTTGGCTGATGAGAAAATGAACATGAGCTGGCAGTGTGCACTCACAGCCCAGAAAGCCAACCTTACTCTGGGCTGCATCAAAAGGAGCGTGAGCAGCAGGTTGAGGGAGGTGATCCTGCCCCTGTACTCTGCTCTTGTGAGACCTCACTTGGAGTATTGTGTGCAGTTCTGGTGTCCTCAACAGAAAAAGGACATACAAGTGTACAACTGTTGGAAAGAGTCCAGAGAAGGGCCACGAGGATGATCATGGGGCTGGAGCAGCTCCTGTATGAAGATAGGCTGAGAAAGTTGGGGCTGTTCAGCCTGGAGAAGAGCAGACTGCGTGGAGACCTCATAGCCTCTTTCCAGTATCTGAAGGGATGCTGTATGAAGATAAAATGAGAACACTGGGGCTGTTCAACCTGGAGAAGAGAAGGCTGTGTGAAGACCTCATAGCAGCCTTCCAGGATCTGAAGGAAGCCTATAGGGATGCTGAGGAGGGACTCTTCATTAGGGACTGTGGTGATAGGACCAGGGGTAACAGGTTCAAACTTAAGCAGGGGAAGTTTAGATTGGATATGAGGAAGAAATTCTTTACTGTAAAAGCGACAAGGCACTGGAATGAGTTGCCCAGGGAAGTTGTGAAAGCTCCATCACTGGTGGTGTTCAAGGCTGGGTTGGACAGAGCCTTGGGTGGCATGGTTTAGTGTGAGGTGTCCCTGGCCATGGCAGGGGGGTTGGAAGTAGATGATCTTCAGGTCCTTTCCAACCCTAACTATTCTGTGATTCTATAGGGATTCTGGGGATCGACTCTTCATTAGGGACTGTAGTGAGAGGACAAGGGGCAACAGGTTCAAACTTGAACAGGGTAAGTTTAGATTGGATATAAGGAAGAAGTTCTTTACTGTAACAGTGGTGAGGCACTGGAATGGGTTGCCCAGGGAAGTTATGAATTCTCCATCCCTGGTGGTGTTCAAGGCCAGGTTGGACAGAGCCTTGGGTGGCATGGTTTAGTGTGAGATGTCCCGGCCCATGGCATGGGGGTTGAAACTGCATGATCTTAAGGTCCTTTCCAGCCCTAACTAGTCTATGATTCTATGATTCTATGTGCTTTCAATTGCATCATTGGGGATGAGAAAAGAGAGCTGTCATTACTGTACTTTGGGTACCAAAAGCAGCCAGTTATTGATTACTCTGCTACTCATTCTTTTGCTTTCTCCCTTCAGTGAAGAAGTAATCCATTTTCTGTACAATTTAAACCTTAGCTCAGCAAGTATCAGACACCTTAATTTGATTTACTCAGGCTCCTGGGGGTGATCGTTAATGGTTATAAAATTTGAACTCAGTCTTTGGTGTTCCTAGTAAAGCTAGAAACTGAACACTTTACAAAATCCTTGGTGTATGGATGATGCCTACACAACTTGGCTAAGTGACAGAAACCCTTTGAATTTTCAAACACAATGAGAGGAAAATTTTCAAAATAGTTTATGAAGTTATGATCATCACTGTTATTCATAAATCACTGCTTTTCTAATCCTGTTCAGATGAACAGATATATAGAACATAATTTTCATTATACGTTCAGTCTGACAGAAATTAAGCACTGCCTCAGCCTTTTACTTGATGCCCAAAGATGCAGGAGGACTGAATTGCCAAGACATTTTTTTTCAGTATTTGAATTAAATAAAATAAGAGTAAATGAAGAGTTAAGACACAAAATTATTCCCATAAATGTGTGTACTTTGTTTTTTTACTTCATATACTTAGAAAATTGCAATCTGGCACTGTATTTTTGGCCAGCCTTGAGATTTATAGATCGCAGTAAACAAGCACAATATTATTCTGGGACTTTGGCCAGGTTTGTCTACAGTTCCTGGAGGCCTTACAAGTGCTTTATTCCATGGGCAATGAAGAAAGATAAAAGCCTTTCCCATCTACCTGGAATTCAATAATCAATCTATTCTGACAAAAAAAAAAAAAAAACAAAACACAAAACAAACCAAAACTAATCAAGAAAGCATTCTTCATTAAGAGTATTATTTATAACCATTATTTTTTTAATGGAAAATAATTATAATAACCCTCATAGACTACATAGGTGAATAAATGCACATACCAGCATCTCAGACAGCAGAATAGAGCATGCTGTAACTATGAGCGGTGATCAATAAATTAAAAAAATTCTTATCTATTCTTCACTACTAAGGCAAAAAACTTCTAAAGAAAACATGGTTAAAATAAAACCGGTCTAGAGGAAAAGAACAAAATTACTTGTGGTCTCAAAAGCGTGACTTCTGAGGAAAGAGTGCATTAGCATTATTGTAGTCAAAGAAGACCAAAACTAAACAAGTAAAAGGAATTTGCAACAAAGAAGAAAATAATTGGTTTCTAATACAGATATATTAGGCAGCATAAAGTCCCATGAGAACTAGAGTCTATGGATTAGAGACTTCCTTGAGCTATTTAAATAACACTTCACATATTTAATAGAATCATGGAATCATAAAATAATTAGGGTTGGAAAGGACTTTAAGATCATCTAGTTCCAATCCCCCTGCCATGGCCAGGGACACCTCACACTAAACCATGCCACCCAAGGCTCTGTCCAACCTGGCCTTGAACATCGCCAATGATGAAGCATTCACAACTTCCCTGGGCAACCCATTCCAGTGCCTCACCACCCTTGCAGTAAAGAATTTTTTCCTCATATCCAATCTAAACTTCCCCTCACCTTTATACAGTGGTGAGCAACAGACTCACAGTGTGAGTTCTCTGATTGTTTTATTCTTCTCTGATCCTGATTTCCAAGCTCTCAACCCCATTCTGCAACCCCAACAGTAGATTCATGCACCCAAGCTGCACCTTCACACGGAGGCCACCACGTCATCTTCTCTGCTGCTTCTCCTGAGAAGTTTGTGTCTGTCCTTCATCAAGCGCCAGCTCTATCAGCTCTCACACCATGTCCCACTTACTCCAACAAAATCACAGTTCTCTGACTGCACGTGGAACTGAAGTCCCTCCTGTCTAGTTTTATGAAATGCTGACTTGAGGCAGATGTCCAGATGTCCCTTTGCCTGGCTTTATCATTTATGAAGTTTCCCATATTCCCATCACTACTCACTTTTTGCTTTTGATCTCTGTCCATTGCTACCTGCCTCAAATGAGGGGCAAAATGTGTGTTTCCCATAGCTCATAGTTTAAACTTATTTTGTTTCAATACTGATATGGAACAAGGTTAATTTTTAACTCATGGTTTACTCAAGGAGAAGAAACTGGCATCTAGCAGGCCTCAAAAGAAAGACTTTTAAAAATTATTATTATTATTATAGTATAAAGGTTTTTTTCAAGTTTTCTGACATATATACAAAATCGGGTTTGCATGGCAAGGTGTTCCTAGCAGGGAGGACACAGAGGTGGGCTCTGTGCGATGCTTCTGGAAGCTTCCTCTATGTCCAGTGGAGCTCCAAGATGGACCCACCACTGGCCAAGGCTGTGGCCATCAATGATGGTGGTAGTGCCTCTGGGATAACATATTAAAGAAAGGGAAAATTTACTGTGGAGGAGCAATTGCAGCTGAAGAATGGAGTGAGAATATGTGAAACAGCCCTTCAGACACCAAGGTCAGTGCAGAAGGAGGCACAGGAGGTGGTCTAGGCACCAAAGTAGAGTTTTCCCTGCAGCCCATGGTTCAGCTCATGGAGAGACAGGCCGTCCACCTGCAGCCCATGGAGGCCCATGGCGAGCTGATACTCACCTGTAACTTGGGGAGGACCCCACACTGGAGCAGGGGGATGCCCAAAGGAGGCTGTGAGCCTGTGCGGACCACTCACTGGAGCAGGCTTCTGGCAGGATCTGTGGACCCATGGAGAGAGGAGCCTGCGCTGGAGCAGGTTTTGGTGGGAGCTGTGTCTCTGGGGGGACGCATGCTGGAGCAGCCTGTTCCTGAAGGATGCACCCCATGGAAGGGAGCCACACTAGAGCATTTTATGAAGAACTGCATTCAACTGCAGAAGAACAGTGAGAAGGACTCACACTGGAGAAGTCCATAGAGGACTGTCTGCTGTGGGAGAAATCCCACAATGGACCATGGCAGGAATGTGAGAAGTCCTCCCCTGAGGAGGAAAGAGTGTCAGAGACAATGTGTGTTGGGCTGATCACAGCCCCCATTCTCCATGCTCTTGTACCACTGAAGGACAGGTGGTAGAGAAAATCAGGAATGAAACCTGAAAATGAGCCCAGGAAGAAGGGCAGGGTGGGGAGAAAGTGATTTTAAGATTTGTGGGTTTTCTCATTATCCTGAGATCAATCAGAATCAGAATTACTTTGATTAGTAATAAATTAATTTCCCCAAGTCAAATATGATTTGCCCATGATGGTAACTGGTGGATGATCTCTCCTTGTCCTTATCTCAGCCTACAAGCCTTTCTTTATATTTTAGAAAATATACAAAGTATGTAATGTTTGGACATAACAGCAAACTTACATTTGTGAGCATAGACCATTGTTCAAATTCTTGAGTAGCCAATTTGGAAATGTAATTACATAAAATTTTATACTCTTAAACCTAGACAAGGTCCAACTTGAACTTAAATAGTTTCAGGGACAGGGCACATATATTAGAAATGCTAATATTACCATTATTAGTGCAGTAAAATTACTATATTTTAGCATGTTAGGAATATTTGATAATTCTAATAAAATAAACATTAATATTTCTCTAACAATTTCCTGATATATATGAATAATTACTTATTTTCAAATAATTTGGAAAAGTTTCACCACTATTTTGAATAACAAGAAATCCATTGATCTGATCACAAGTTAAAATTCACATGGGGATTTCCTGTTCTTCAGGGTTAGATACATTTGTTCACATAAGTAGACTGTGTATTTATGTGAAATATTCCTGACAGCAAGAACCAGATACTACCCTGTGAATAACACTAATAAAATGAAATGACAGGTAGCTTTCATTATGGCTTCATAATGTTCTTCTATTGCAGTAATTCGAATCAAAAAAAGTAACAAAACGCTCTTCATTAAAAAAAGTTATTCAGGGTATTATTTTGCAGAGCTTCCAGGCCCTGCTTGAAAGCACCCAGCACTCTACTTGAAAACACACATTTGCATTATACTCCTATAATACTATTTCAATAGTAGAAGTAGTCCTTTTTCATCATCTTCACCCCTCACACGTACACACAGGCCCACACACAAAAACACACATGCACACACCCCCAACTTAATTAACCTCTCTAATTTTGGGGAAGCAACATTGCCATTTGTAGACCATTTACATTTTTTAATGAACCAAGATAAGACCTGTCATGGGTTCAGCAGTAGCAGTCATTTTTCTCCTTCTTAGTAGTTGGTGCAGCACTGTGTTTTTGACTTG
>JAOEHY010005638.1:0-23888 GCA_025447955.1 Psilopsiagon aurifrons | reverse complement strand
ACACAGGGGCTTGGAGCAACTGCTCCAGTGGAAGGGGTCCCTGCCCGTGGCAGGGGTTGGAACTGGAGGAGCTTTAAGGTCCCCTCCAGTCTGGGATTCTATGACAATGCTGGTGGTAGGCATGTGGGACATTCCTGATATGTGTATATTCATCGGATACTTAGAGATAAGCATAAATGCTCTCTTCAGCTAATGCTTGCAGAATTAAATTCAAATGATGGCAAGGTAGAAGGAAACGTAGATGTAAACAGGGAAAGACTCCACAATACATGACAAGAGCTTGAATCCAGTGGTTGCTGCTTGATCTGGAACAGCCTACAATCCACCAGGGCTTATGTTTTCACTTGCTAGAGGAGGACTCCTGGAGAAGCATTAGCGCATTAGTGGCTCTACTTCATCTCCCACGCTGCACTTTCCTTTCAGCTCCTTCCAGCATCCCAGACATCAGCTTTCCCACCATCACTTGCCCATCATTATAACTAGGAAACAGCTGTATGACTCTACACATCTGGCTGTAGCTCCAGCTGCCATGGAGTTTATTGTGCTTAGGCTTAAGAACACTTTGAAAGGGCTTATAGCCCACCACCCATCCATTTGCTTGTCTACTTCTGCAGACTGAGATTTCCATTTCTTTGAGACTTCTTTAATTATCTATAATAAAACCCCACACTTCTCCTCCTCAGTAGCTTACTCCTGGTTCTTGCCTGTGCTAAATGATACTGATTCAACAAGAGGGCTTTCGCGTGCAACAAGAGCAGACTTTGGTCACTGGAATCTTTAGCCTGTGTCTGACACACGGCTTTTGGGGACAGAGGATTTCATCTGTTGTGTCTGAGACCGTTGCCCTAAATACTTCCTCCTCCTCTCGATTTTCCCAGACATTATATGATCCCAAAGGGCACTTCACATTCCCTCCGACTTCACTGCAGCAGGGCCGGAGACTCGCGCTGCCTCTTCCAGCACCTAATAAAGCCTCATGAGAACAACAGCTTTTTGTGTGCCGCTACTTGCTATATCTGAAGGATACTCCTGAACTTTCGCCTGACTTTTGTTTTTGGCTCCTCTCCTAGGACTTTGATCCAAGAAACTCTCTCAGCATGTTCCACTGGCTCAGCTGGGGAATTCAGCACTGCGGTATCTTGACTTGCAGCTTATTTTTAGGGATGATCAAATCAAGACAGATAAAATAAGAAACGAGCTGAATCTTTGCTAGGGCTGACTGCAAAACGCTGTGATTTACCAGCACTTGGTCTCCTGGCCAGGGTGCAATGGCTGAGCCAAGATAGATGAACACATATTCCTAATGGACCTCATTCAGAGTGGGGACTTGAACTCAGCAGCCCTCAGACCATGCTATCAAATGTGGCCTTCTCCCTGGTATCTTGTTTCCTGGGTATCAGATACGTCCTGTTTATGAGCTAGAGAATTCCCTGCAGCATGTGGCCTCTCAAGAGAATGTGCAACAGCTCTGACTGGGAAGCTGGACTGAAGAACAGCAGACAGGTGATGTGTGTGCTAATGCACAAAGGCTTATATTGGTATGATACAATAGGCAGCCCAACTCTCTGGTCCAGATGAGCACTAGAAAGCAAATGGGATCACACTCTTGGTCAGTGGTGTTGGGTTGAGCCACAGTTTCTCACCGATGCAATCCTTTTCCACTGTGAGAGGCAGTACCACCCACTGGCCCAACAAGCTTCCTTTCGTTAGCTTGCCAACCATAAGTTTTCTTGGCCAGCAAGAGTCCACCTTCATATAGAATCAACTGAAGAGGCCACGGATGCATCACCAGACCTTGTTGGCTTGGTTGTGCTGCCTATCAGCACCCAGTGAGCAACCCAGTTAGGGTTAGGACAAAAAGGTGAGATCGTCATAGACCAACACAGGCATTTGCATGACATAATACACACATTAAACCCAAAAGTTGGGGACATATTGTCCTTAGCTGTGAAGGACATCCTAACAAACTGTGGCTGGCAAGACTGGTGAGACACTGTCTTGTTTCACTTAAGCCCTTTAATAAATGACTATCAGCTCTTTAATAAGTGCAGCTGGGCTGTCTAACCACAGCACTCATCATCTAGCACTTCATTGGAAAACAAAGAATAGCAGAAACCAGTGAGACATACCTCCCCATGTCAGATGCCAAGACTTCAGAAGGCTGTGTTGGGGAAAATTCCAGAGCACAGAGCAGTAGGAATGGGAAGGATGAAACCAGATTTTAGGCACTGATGTGAGGAAAGAGTCTTTGCTTTTCACTGGTCAGTATTGCCTGGGCAAAGAAAAGATAAAGGAAATAAAACCCCAAACAGCACTAAGGGACAAAGCAGCTCGTCTCAACTAGCCCCTTCAATTCCCTTTTTAAGAAGGGAATTTTCTCCCTTTCTTTGGTCAGGTTGACTATTACCAACAGGATCTGAGCTTATGCTGTGCCTGCTGACCTACCACATTCAGCCTACTTACACTAATTAAACTTTAATTAAGTTTATTAGGTGTTCATCTACCGTCCGAAGTAAGTCAAAGGCTTTGCAAAGTGTTGGCTGAGGTCTTAGCGTGACTGGACAGTTTGGGTTTATCTGTCCAGTTTATCTGATTTTATTTATATACTTATAAAAAAAAGGGGTTTAAAAGCATAGGTCACTCCTCACTTACTCCTTCTACCCTTGCCTCAAACCACAGCAAGCACTTGGCCTCCAGTTTCATTCCAAACCAGCCTTACAAGGAGTGGCATTGCTTTGCTTGCTGTTACTCTTGATGAAAGAGAGACCTCAAGAGACTGACTTTGTGGTTTAGGATGCTTGCATGAGGGACCGCAGCTCTCTGCCTCGCAGGCTCCCAATCATGTCTTGTTGCATTTCTCCTTATGGAAAAAGCAGGGAAAGGACTCTTCTTCAGTCCCACCCTGCCAGTGCAGAGAGAAGGCTTCGCTTTTCACATGGGCTGTTGTTTTCCAGGCAGCCTTACACTTTGCTCAAGTAATTCCAGCCAAGTTTCCTGACAAGTCACTCGTTTCCCCATCTCTGCCTCCAAAACAAATCCCCTCCTGTGCCAGGAAATGTGCTGCCACCGCCAAGGAGGCAGTATCGGAAGCTTCAGATGGCACCAGGAACAAGCGTATCCCATCCACCCCTCACAAGCCACTAATGAATTAACCCTAACCAGTGGTCAGAAGCATCCCATTACAAAGGAAGATCCTGATTGAAAAGCATTGCTTTTAGCTGGGAAAGGGAAAGCAAACTGTGTGTACGCCCCTTAAGGATCAGCACATCTGTCGGCATCCAGAATTGTCTTCTTGCCTAGTTCACTCCATTCTCACCTTCAGCAATATCAGTCAGCCTTTTATCCCGGGAAAGCCATGGATTTCAGAGATATTGCTCTAAAATTCCCATGGGAGCTGGCCTGGCACATCAAGGGAACACAGACTGAGCAAAGCACAACTCATCTTCAAGCCCCAGTTCCACGTAGCATCCGAAAATCAGGGTTCAGGGCTTATGTTTGCCTCCAGATTTTTAACCCAAGGTCCTTCTGCAAGTCCTCTGCCTTGCTGGTTCACATAATGGCACCAGTGCTGCATCTGTAATGCAAGAGAGAGCAATTCTGCTTGTATTGACATTGGGTCTGCTCTCTCCACCAGGCAACCAGTCTCCCGAGGGCCAGTGTTGTCCCCACCAGCTCAGAAGACCCTGTTGTTAGACTCCCTATCTCTATTCAAACCCTTTACCAGCACAGCCCGTGAGCTCACCCAGCAGCAGTTAACACAACCCACAGTTTATTGGGCTATCAGCCCTACCTTCCCCTGTTCTTTGCCCTGTAGATGCTGTGCCTGCTTCCTGGTCATTGATAAGGCTGAACTGATT
The DNA here is from genome assembly GCA_025447955.1 of Psilopsiagon aurifrons. Lineage (NCBI taxonomy): Eukaryota > Metazoa > Chordata > Aves > Psittaciformes > Psittacidae > Psilopsiagon > Psilopsiagon aurifrons. The sequence goes on along the minus strand of JAOEHY010005638.1, from coordinate 20,031 downwards.
GAGGCTGTTGAGGTGGTGACTCCCTGCTCCGGTGGCACATAGGGCTTAAGACCAGTGTGGACATCCTACATCCAGCAATGCTGGCTCAGGCATTGCTTTGGGTGGTGTCTTTTTCTCCGTGAGACTGCAGATGGGGCTCCCAGGCAGCCACAGAGCTGAATAACAACCCAAAAATGCTCCGAAAGAAGCCAAAGGGCAGGAGCAGGCAACGCTCAGTCCCATCACCCTGCATCATTTAGTGAATCACTTGACCTAGCATCAAAATGCATTGATATCTTTTTGCCAGGAGATATGGAAAAACTTCCCAGCACATAAAAGCCATGCCTCCAGTAGGGACAAAAAGCACTGAGGATTTCCAATAGAACAAAATAGCTTTTAAAACAAGACATCATCTGCTTTTGGACCAAGCTTTCCAGACATGCTATGATAAGCACAGCAGAAGAAATGCTGCAGATAATGTTCTGCATAAGAAAATGTCCTCTCTTTTTGTTGTTTGGTTTGGGTTTTTTTTTTTTTTTCCAAACAACTTAAAGAAGGCGATTTTGGACAAGGAGATTTTGGCAACAAATCTTTGAGCTCAGTGCTTGGCAGCAGCGACATATTGAGCTTTGAGACTTGTTCAGAGCCTTGGATTTTGCTGCTGCTCCCCCCCCCCCCTTTTAAATGCACGTTTGGAGGAAGGAGGTTCTGACTAAAAACCAACCCACAACAACTCACCAGCAGTGAATTTGCAGTGATTTGGCAGTGATTTTTAAGTCAAAAATATGTAAATCTAATGCCTGAGCCTAAATTGCCATGAGGACCACGTGTAGCTGCAGGAGCTTATTTCCCCCCAACAGTTACCTCTCAACTTGCACCAAAGGGCATTCAAACGGGTGTTAGAGACCCATAAAAGCAACATCTCAGTGCTTTCCTCTTCCTTTCACCTCCTCCATCACCTTCCCCATGCCATGCTGCCGGTCCCGATGCACACTTCTCCTGCAACACTCCCCAAGTCCCTGGAGCACTGTTTCTTATGCAGCAGAGATGAATGAGTCAAGGCCTCTTTTGGCTGTGGGATAATTGAGCAGAGAGCGATTCCAACCTTAGAGTAGAAATAGAGCTTTGTAAACAGAGCGGGGATGAGATTTATCACAAAGCAGGAACAGGGAAGTCATTGTTCCAAGGAATAAGCACCTATTTATTTCATTGCTCAAGGCTGTCAGAAGGAAAATGCTCACGGTGAGCATTCTGTGGCACAAACATGATTTCCTAATGAGGCATTCCATACGTCAGCTAAGCCGAACAATGGAAATGCTCCACACAGGGAATGAAATGGATGCAGAAAGAAAGGTGCCCCTGGCACACCTCCTGGTATTCTTTTGTGTGTGATGTATAGAATAGAGTAAAACAACTCCTTTGGGCCTTTGAAAACAAATCCAGAAAGCTCCCATCCTCATCTCCAAAAAGATCTGTTCCAAGTATTGGATAAATTCACTCCCAGAATCAAGAAGGGCTTTTCCAAACGGCTGCAGCTAAACCTCAGGTGTCATCACATGGAAACATCCAACTCAGAAGCATCAGCTCACCACAAGCATTTCAGCAGGCTAGGACCCACGTTATAGAGGTCTCTTTTTAGGCAGGAGGAACAAGAAACAGTGCAAGTCAGAGGGAATACCAAGTACATGCAACGAGATAGGCAGATCTACCCCAGTGTGGTTGGTATTTCTTCCCTGTGGATCCATCAGGGTTTCTATCCTGCAGGCCCTTATGGAGTGGGAGGAGAAATCTCTGCCTCTACCTGCTAGGTAAGCGCTCCCGCTTGCCTGTTCCCTTCATACTAACATTGATTTGCAGCCTTTCGTGGAATATGTGCTATAAATACATATGCCAGCTTCCAAAATAGCCTTGCAGGGTTGCACAGTAAACAGGGCTGCTCCCTGATGTTTCCTGCATCTATTTCTGCAGCTCTGCAGACCCTGCAGCAAGCCCTGTTTCCTTGGATGCTCTCACCCACCGACCCTTCACTTTTCAGCTGACAGAGGGCAAGAAGGGGTCTGGTTCCAACCCCATTTGCTCTATTGCATGGGAAGAAAGCAGAGAGGTAACTAGAGAAACAGAACGCTTGGCAAATGTGTATTGAACTTCTCACAACAAGCCCATTAGTCAGGGCCCATCTCTATGGCAACCAAACAGCACAAAACCAAGGCATTAACACCTAAATTTATTAGTTTGCAAGTGCTTAGTTATTATCATTCCAGGGGTATATTCCCTTCCCTACCTCCCCCCAACTTCCCTTTGGTTCCTAACGAAGACAACTCAATTCTAGCTCAAATGCCAGCACAAACACAGGCACACGAGTCACAGGCAGCTGAGCTGAAGCTTTCATACTTTCAATCACAGCTTGAAAGCTACATCAAAAGAAGAAAACAAACCCAAAAGGCTGTGGATGGGGAGTTCCCCAATTTCCTTATGGAACTGGTAAAGGTTTGCAAATCATAGGTACAGGGAGGGAGATACAAAGATCTTCGTGAGGTGGAGGAATTGAGAATATATCCTGCTTCTCCCTTCATAATTTCCAAGCGCTCTGCCTTTCTTTCCTAAGGCTATTACAAGCAGATCCCTAGGTAAATGGAACACAATCTCCACTGGGCCACAAGGTACCATGGCAAGCACGTTGCTATTTGGTTATATTCAATCTGAAAATGAGCAAAGGGAAAGGGGATAAAGATGCAGGGAAGTAGAGACTGAACACAGCACCATGGGGTTTGGCAGCTAAGCTGATGAATTCAAGTGATTTTGGAGATCCAAATGTGCCTGAGGGTCCTGAGTGAATTCCAATGGCCTCAAATGCAGACCAGCAAAGACAGCTTGTAGAAGACAATAAGGTTTTCGGTCTATACCTTTGCAAGTCAGAAGTGAAGCAGGAAAAGGAAGGATGTGTTTGAAGCTGTGTTGGTCATTCATAGGGCCAATAATACTCTTCACATCGAATTTAGTGTTCACTGAACTTATCTTTTTCATCTTTGCTTCAGGATTTGGAATAACCCTGATTAGGAATAAGGATCTGGCTTCCTTGGGGTGGATATTCTTAAAGAGTCTAGTCCAGGTCACTGTCACAGACAGGAAATGGGAGCAGCCTGATGCTGTCCAGAAATCTCGATGCTGTCCAGATGTGCAACAGACCTTATGCTGGGACAGGACAGTCCTCCCTGCAGATAAGGCAAAGCCTTGTGTGGCACTGAGCCTCGCCTCAGGATCAAACAGGCTTTATAAATCAGTGGTTACCATTTGGAACCAGAGCAAAGTAAATATGTGGTTAGCGATAAGACTTACACACAAATGGATCTGGGAGGTTGGAAAGGACTGCAGGCAGTGGATCAGGCTCACCAGGGCTCCATGTATGCTGATGGAGATTCACAACACAAGCCCTTCCATTACTGCAGAGGGAAGGGTAGAGAGAGCAGTAGCTCTGAAGCCGACCACAACTATTCTGACACCAGCAGGTTGAAGATGTCAAGCAGCAGCTGCCCCAGTCCCCAACATGGGTGTGTATATGTGGGGGGTGATTGATTGCCCCAGCCCTAAGGAACCGCTTGGCTCCATACACCACACTCATCAGGTCTGGAAGTCATTTTCCAGACTGTTTGGGGTATTCCCCCTTCCATCATGCACTGTTCCCAGATGAAAACCACCTTGTGCTGGGGTACCCAGTGCCTAAAGGGGTGACAAGAAACCTGGAGAAGGGCTTTGGACAAGGGCCTGTAGGGACAGGACAAGGGGGAATGGCTCGGAACCGCTGTCACAGGCATGATTTCCCACAATATGGAGTGGATATAGTGCCGAATCTTCCTGACCAAAGCCAAAGCAGATGAGCCATTGATTTCTGCAAGGTTTTTCAGCTCTGAAAATGAAAAAGGACTGAATTCCCTTCAGAGAACCATGCTTTGGCCATATAACACAACACTGGTCCTCAGCACTGACAGCAAATGGATTACAAGGAACAGAGTCAACAATAAAACACCAAACCCACCTTCTCCTACAGCATCCCTCAGTAAATAGAGCACTTCTGAACCTAACCAGTGAAGCCCAGAGCTAGCTTTAGTTTGTCATCCCATTCCAGACATGCGATTGGAGAATATTTAACAGAAGGTTGCAATCTATTAACCACACTCCCATTAGCAGTGGAACAAGCCAATAGCAATATCCTTCCATGCTCAGGCAGCATCTCCTCCTGAAAGCACGCTGTGCCAGGCTTTAAGCTGACCAGAACCCCAGTTTACAGGCCCTTCACATTAACATTAGCAGCATTTAACAGGTATGAAGCACATTAACAGGTTGAAAACTCTGAAATCAGGTCACTGGGGAGCCTGCAAGTTCCTAACTAGCTGGCTTGCTATCAGCTCAAAGACATTGCAAGAACATTAGCACCGGTGCCAAAAATACCCGGCCTTGTCCCTAAGGCAAAACAGCAGCAGGAGAAGGAGGCTGAGGATAAAATGTCACTGAATAGACAATGAGCTGTTGAGATCTTGTTTGTTGGGATAATCCCATTGCCAGGAAGAATAAACCAGCATGGGCTAGGAGGGGATGTGGCAGCGCAAGGGTTGGATGCATCTTTGGGAAATCACTGCTTTGCAAATCACTGTAGACCTCCAAGGAGTGTTTTAAAAGGCTCAAACAAAGAGATTTCAATGTGGTTTTCCTACTGCAAACAGGGAAACGTTGCCAGCCACGCTCACCTCGACCCACTCTAGCCAGAGCTGACATAGAATCCCAGCCTGGTTTGGGACCTTATTGCTCATCCAGTTCCGCAATAGATCATCTAAGCACACAGGCGCAAAGCCAGCTTGAAATAAAGCTTCAGCATGTCCCCTACAGAAGATGCAATTCCACCAAAACAAAAGAGCAACGTCATGTCCACTTCACCAATGTTTTTCCTATCTGCCCATATCCAGTCTTTCCTTACAGGCTTTCCAAAAGGAAAAACTTCTGCTTGTCGGCAGTGAAATAACTGCTGTAAACCAAAATTCAGTAATTAGAACACAATTCACACCGATACAAATTCAACCCAAGGAAATCTTGGATTAAGACATCTCAGACCAGTCTTCCATGGCTTTCCCAATTTATTTTGGGTATTTATCTCCTAAATTAAACACCTAGAAGCCTCTCTGCCAAACTCTGGTGCTTTTGCCCCCCAAAGTCCTCCTGGGCTGGTGTATCACTGGATGCTCTGCTCCTGGTCCATGTTGAAGACAGGCCAGCTCTGACTGCTCCTCTCAAACACAGCAACCTTTCTGCCTCCTCAGATCCATTCACTGTCCTAAGGGGGAGGAGAAAACACATTGGAATAGATGCAGATTGTGGGTACTAGCTTTTGATTATTAAACCCCTTGCTCCACATATGCATGCACATAGATGCAGATTGTGCAATAGCTTTAGAAAACCATCCAGGTCCTCCAGAGACAGTGCCATCTTGAATCCATTAGCTGTGCTATGAATAAATGGATGAACAAAAGCCAATCTTTCCTTTTTAATTCCCTCCCTATGTGGTGAAGGCAGAGGAGACACACACATAACAGCAGAGTGGTGGAGCACAACCCCAAAGATGATGCTGTATCCCGAGTGTGGGCCACAATCACAATCAGTGGAGCATCACATGGACCAAGGGATGCCCAAATACAGATGTGGAGCACGAGCATGCTTATTTTAGTGCTGTGCGTGCCTGTTCCTTATGTAAACGGGGCCCAACCATCGCTGCCCATCCCTCCATCCTGCAGCATGCGCCAACACCATTCCACTCACACTAGGTCGCAGCTCTCGGCAGAGAGCTCCGAGCTCCTTCTCCCCTCTCCCGTCCCCCATGAAAACAGCCACCTGCCATTTGCCTGGCCCGTTTCTCTTCTGCCTGCCAAATACCAGCAACATGCCCCAGAATATAATTGGAAACACTGCGCTGCGCTGCAGGGGGCCCGTTTCTGGTGCACAGAAGAGGTTTGAAGCCAAGCCAATTTCATTTCTAGATTCCCCAGGCTGCATATAGCTGCTAAGTGGGGAGGTAAAAAAGCCACTTTTATCAGGCCAGTTCCTATTAGGAGATTCAGATCTTCTAACGAGCCATGCTGGAGGAATCAGTGAGCTGTCATTGCCAGCAGATTTAGGGCATTGTTTCTTGGAATTGGAGTTGTGTGGGAGGTCAGAAGTTAGAGGCCAGCATTCCCAAACTTCGGAGGCGAGTGCATGGCTCAGCTGGGGGTGGCAAAGGATTTATGAAGGCTGATATGAACCCTGGGAAGCAAACTGTCCCATTCCCCCTCCTCCCCAGCAGGTCTTATGCAAGCCACAGAGCCAGCTAGGTTGGTAAAGACCTTTAAGATCATGAAGTCCCCAGAGCATCCTTGTAGAAGGTGTCTGGAGTTGAGTTTGCGGCAGTGATTGCAGCAGCCGTAACTTCAGCTCCAGATTAAATTCCTTTAGGGAAACAGCTTTGAGAAGTGCTGTGAGCTTGAAAGGGGGTTCCCGCATCTCCTGTGCTGCAGAACCTAACAACCACCGAGGCTCCCAGGTCCACAGGCCATGGCTGGCCCTGCAAAGCTCGCAGTTATCTCCCTTTCGCAGAACAGGGGCAGAACAGGAGATACGGAGAAGCTGTGTGGACCTCAGAGCAGCTCCAGTGTTTAAAGGGGGCTACAAGGATGCTGGAGAGGGGCCTTCATCAGGGATTGGAGTGATAGGACGAAGGGTGATGGGTTCAAACTGAAACAGGAGAAGTTCAGGTTGGAGATAAGGCAGAAGTTTTTTACTGTGAGGGTGCTGAGGCACTGGCACAGGGTGCCCAGAGAAGCTGTGGCTGCCCAGAGAAGCTGTGGCTGCCCCAAGGCCAGGTTGGACACAGGGGCTTGGAGCAACCTGCTCTAGTGGAAGGTGCCCCTGCCCGTGGCAGGGGTTGGAAATGGATGAGCTTTAAGGTCCTTTCCAACCCAAACCATTCTACATAAATGAGACCATATTTAGAGCCAAGACTCAGGTACCTAAATCCCTTTATGGATCTGATCTGTGGAACTGTGAGCTCTCTTAAATTCATCACCAGAAGGGAAGTGCGGGAGGGAGCCCTGAGGAAACCCCAGATTCTTCCTCATCAGGCCGAGTACTGAGTGGACTTTAATAGATGAGTTAATGAAGAGCATAAAGCAGTTGGTTGCATCTAACCGCTCTGAAATCCTTCAGTGTTAGAGGTTTCTCTATAGCAAGTGTGCTATGAAATAATGGAAGATGACCCTGTGTTTCCCCCCCAAAAAATCCCCAAAGTCATCACAAAATCCACAGCTGTTCCACATTTGCAGTAAGCTGTTTAAAACAAAATAAACCAATCCATTTGCTCCAAGAAATACACATTAAGCACTGGCAGCTTGCTTCCCTCTTTCCTCCATCCCTGAGTACTTAAAGCTGAAAGGAGGGGGAAAACCTTGAAACATGCATGAAAAAGCCCCAAGAACAATAGCTGCTCTCCTGTTGACTCCAAAGCTGTTATTAAACTTGAGGATCCCATGCTAGCAGAGCACAGCTTGCGCAGCATCCTCTGTATTCACCACCAGCAGCACCAAGCTCTGATAATGCAAGCAAGTCAGATTCCCACCTACAAATTCCTGGAAGTTTATAGCCTAAAGTGCTACATGCCAATATCTGGGTATGAGCAGGCTCAGCTGGATGGCATTATGAACACTTCCCCTGCTACAGCAAAACATCAACAGACTAAATCCTCTGAGCAGAACGGGCAGGCTCTTGGAGCCAAGCGTCACTATTGTGGTTTAAATCAAGCTATTCCCAGTGGGCTTCAGAGTGAGGTGCAGGCAAGAGGAAGCTGCAGGAGGGTGTATTTCATAGAGCTCCTCCTCAAACCCTCAGCTTTAGGTGATGAAAAAACATAGGGTGGAATAAGCAAGCATCCAGAAGCTCTTCAGGCCACTATGTTCATCCCCGTGAAGCCATTCCACACTGTGGCAGCATCATGCACGCCTGGACATACTATCCAAAGCTGCTTCACTCAGCATCTTACCCAGAGGCTGCATGGGCTGGAAGGAGGAGATGGATGGTTCAGCACCCCACCAGCTCCTCAGGAAACAAGAGGCTCCTTCAATGAGCTATGAGAAGATGCAACATGGCAGGAGCATGAAAACAACCAACTGAGACCTGTTTGCAGGCATTAGAAGTCTCCAGGGAAGAAGGAATGGAAGCCTAAGAAGGAAACCCAAGAGAAACAGAGCCCACTTAAAGCAGCAGCTCCCCACTGATAATCTGTGTGTTTCTTTGTGGGTTGGTTGGCTCTTTGTTTCCCTTGGGGTGTGCTGTCTGTCAGTGGATGGGAAAACCCCAACAGCAAGCCAAGGTGGGACATGGTTTGCATGCGGCCTGGAGAGCACATCAGTGGTGCCATGCAGTCCCAACTGCTCTCACTGGCATTAGGCTGGGACCTCCTAGGGCCAGTTTTCCCTGTCCTCAAAGCCATTGTCAAAACGTGGAACTTGGGAGTGAAAATCCTGCTCCATTGAAGGGAATTTTTATTCCCTTGGCAAGGAGCATTCCTTGTCTGGCTACTGCACATTCAGGTGCAAACTGGTGCCAAGTCCTGTTCATCCAGTTTGTGTTCCTGGAAAGTTCGAGCCAAGACTTTTGGCCAGACCAGTTTGTACAATGTCTCCCTGTGGCTATAGGGGAGCACAGGAGATTTCCCAGAGTTCTAGATGTGGGGAAGCATCCGGGTGCATCACTGACCACAGCAGAATTGATGTTAGTGCAAGTATATCATTTGTGTACTTCCAAACTTGGGCTCAGCAGGCTGCTTGTGCTGGTCAAGCTAAGAAATGCATGCTTGGTACCTGCAACTCATCTGTTGTTTGCAATAGGCAAGTAGAAGTAGCTGAGATTTAAAACCAGAATAAAACCATCCATCAGCATTCCTGCACAGTGACAAAGGGGAAGGCTCCCTTCCTCCCACTCTGTGGGTGCTCTCCAAGCAGATGCAGTCAGCTGTTTGGAAACAGGCTGCTGACAACACTGCTGGGTAAGATAGAGGGTATTAAGAGTCTGTTCAAGACTTATTAAGAGAGACTGAGCAGGAGGTGCTGATCTGAATCCAGCTCTTTCATCCTCCTTGCAGGCCAAGGAAACTGAACCTTTCAGATCTTCCAGGGTGTGGATTCACCTGAGAGCTCTGATAGACCCCAGACATGAAAATGGGAAGTGCTGCTAGGGTTGAATCAAAACCATATCTAAAGTAGCAAATACAACATAGGATCATAGCATGGTTTGGCTTGGAAAAGAGCTTAAGATCATCCAGTTCCAACCCTCTGCTGTGGGGAGGGGTGCTTCACACTAGGCCATCTGAAGAGAGCTTCAGGAGAAGTCTTGGACACTATAAGTAGTTGATGTCAAGCTAGACAGGGGGAAATGCTAGAGGGCAGAGCGGAAGATGCAGGGAGATATCCTTCAATGGCTTTTAGAAGGACTAAATTAAGGTCCTCATATAAAGATGGTAGGAAACGCAATGGTGACCAACCCAAGTACTACCAGGGCACTGTTCTTCAGTCTGGAGAGCATACATAAAAGAAAGGGAATGAAGAGAGAACAAAACCAGCTCTGAAGGGAGACAAAAGCTGGTCATTATTCCATATCAGCCCAAGGGCTAAAGGACCTGCAGCGCTAGGATCAGGCAATGGGTTTAACACTGCAAAAGGAAGCATCTTTTTCTCTCAGCACACAGTTAAACACCAGACCTCGTTGCCACAAGACTTTGTGGGAGTCAAGAATATAAGAGGGCTCAATAAGAATTAGACCCATATGAAGAAAATTGATCTAACAATGCCTATTAAACACTGGGATCTGATGGAAACTTCCAGGCCTGGACATCCCCCAAAAGGGTAATGCTGGAATCTGAACTGGAAGCAATGGCATGCAGCAGTCTCAGATATGCTTCTAGTACATAGGACTCCAGATGCTGACCTTGATAGGACCACGCAGGTTAGTTACGTATCAAACAGGCTGAATAGATGTTCAGCAACCAAGTCCATCTCTTCAGTTTGAAACCATCCCTGAATGTGCTTTTATCACTGGGGGAAAATGGGGTAAATCCAAGAGAAGCAGAATCCACCAGGGTCACCATTCCTGGGGTGTAACTGTTACCAACGTGGAAAGATAACATCAGCCTCTCTACTGAGACCAGAGGCAGGGATTGAGCTTCGTCTCAGCTAAAAAGCCCAAAGGTTCCTCCTTGCTAGGTGTAGAAATAGAAGCTAAAAGCTATGGCACTCCTGTCCTGTCTCCATTGGAGAAAAGAGCTGTGGGTTGCAGGGGATCAGGTAGTATTTATTCAGGTGGGGTTTGGTTCAGAGTCTGGACAAGAATGGTTTGGATGCAATCCTCCTCTTGTTCCCACTGCTCTCACTTTACACCCACTGCTCTCACATTGCTTCAGCTGAGCTCTAACATCAGGAGAGATCTTCAGCACAGCACCCTGATCAGGAGGACCTTCAGCCTGCAGTTAGTCATTCAGGAGACCTTAGAACAGGTTAAGTCTTCTACTGATGGAGAAGACTATGTGAGAAGGCTCAGAACAGTCCCCCTTCACCTAATGCCCCAAGTGCTTAACCTTAGCTCCAAACCAAAGATCCCAGGCCCTCTCCTTGCAACAAGAGCGATCTTTTCACTCAGCATCCCACAAAAGCTTGTTCCACAGGAAGCCCTGCCAGGCTTTCCGCAGTATTCCCTATAGCCAGGCCCTTGCTTTCTCCACCAAGGAACACTTTGTTCAAAGACAGCTAATGACCCATTTACATTTGCCTATAAAACAACATCAGGTTATTTCTCCACTGTTCTTCCTACCCCTTGGCTGCCTCTGGCCTGCAGAGCTCATCAGGGCTAATTGCATTGGCTTCCCCATTGAGGGATTTTTCCCCTCTTTGCATGTGTTTTCTGTTCTGAGCATAGCACAGTTTCAACAGGTTTTTGATGCTGTTGTTGTTGTTCTTGACAAGAGCTGCTGTTATGAAACGCATCCTAATGGCCCTGCCAAGGCCCCAGCTCTATTTGACGTCGAAGCAAATTGGGACCATTTGGTACTCGGGGCACTGGACATCTCATTCAATCTGCAAAGGAGCTGGGAAAAGGGCAGTTTCTCCTCCCTCCCCTTCCCTTTCAGTACACTCATTTGTTCCTGCAGAAACAGCCTGTTTCTTTTCCAGTCTTCCCTTTTCCCTAATTTTATCCACATGCAGTCCAACATGGACGTGGAAAATTACCTGCCCGATCCTCTCAGCAGACGCTTGCCGTCAGTCAGGTCAATAAGCCAGCCTTAGGGGACACAAGCTGTCCCTTGCACCCTTTTGCCAGGGGCAAAGCCACTTGAATGGCAGCTAAACCAGAGCAACACAGGGCCAAGCCTCAGCACCAGCACAAAGTAGAGACCCACAGCTGATGATGGAGCCAAACCCCGCGGGAGAGCACCTTCTCTTCCAACACACTGGGGGATTTGAGGTCTAGGGGAGGAGGCTGTGTATCCCCTACCAAGTGAGACTTTCCCCCCAATGAAGAGGGAGCGCCTCAGCCTTGAGGGGGGCCCGTGTCGAGATCACAGCCGTTGCGTGAGGTCTGGGCAATAGATTCTCCTCCCCGCTCTGCTCCTCATTGTAGCAGCTCGTTTATCAGTGAAGTGTGCCAGCAAGACGAGGTGGGGGGAGATCTGGACCACATCTGCGCTCCCAGCAGCTCTCCATTCAGGCAGGGCTTACAGCATCCCAACAGCAGCTTGGCTGGATGGAGGCGACGTTGGACCATCTGCATTGTGCATCCAGGCAGAGGAGCTCAGAGATTCATCACACTTTTCCATCCTGGAAAAGGTAAAAGGGATGCTCTGAGTGAAGAACAGCATCAGCCCAGGTGAGGCAGATGGCTACACAAGCCACCCCACGAGCTACAGGTCAAGCAACGTAGCATCCTTGCTATCCTGGCACAAGAGATGGGAGCAAAGCCTCCACTCCATGGCCTGCTCAGGGGAAGGCTGGCTGCCCCGGAAGAGATGCTGTTCCCTGTTGGACTTCCTAACAGACAGCTTAGACTACAATGGCTTTTTCCAGGCTTCAGAGTTATAGAGCTCTGGAATGCTTTTTTGAGACCATGGATTGCCCCCAGAGAGCCCTTGTATCCCACCAAGGCCCAGGCATCCTAATTCACCCCTTTTAATACATGGGGCTGACCTGTTCTATCACACCCCCATCATTCCAAGGAAGGAAAATCAACCAATTCCAACAGGAGGTTGAAATATTTAACCTGAGCCCTTAGCTTGGCTGAAGCATCAAGCCAAAAAGCCCACATTCATGCCCACCCAGGCCATGGGGAGGGGATGTGAGAGCACATCTTGGCAGCACCGCCATCACCCTGCTCCAGGATGCCCTTCCATGGGCAGAGCCTTTAGAGGAGAGAGCAGTAATTCTATTTTAGACCCTCCAGTTCTAATAAAACCCATTTGCACACATTCAGAAGCCTTGAATACAACCGCAGCTCTTCCTAAGGCCTTAGCTTATTTTCGACGACTTGGATAATGCACTAAATGTGGAGAAGGTGCCAGCACAAAGGGTTGCAAATGATTTTCATACACATGAATGGGGCTGGGTTTGCCAGGGAGGCTGAGGAAATAAGGAACTACATGGATGATGTATGTTATCTTTTTAACTTAAAGATAAACCTTCTTTCTCTCCCCAAAACATAGAGAAGCTAAAGGGCACAGGCTCACCCCCATGGCTCAGCCAGCCTGAACTAAAAGACCTAAACCTCAGATTAGATCCTCTGGGCAAAACTATTCCCTGTCTGGGGCAGGATATCCTCCCCAGCACGTTTTAAATGAGGTTTTCCTCCCCAAAGCCATGATAACATCTCCATCTCTAAACCCTAATGTTAATTCCTCACTGAGCTTGGTTCTTAGCTACTGCTTTCCAGGAGTAAACCAGCTTGTTTCCTGCTGGGCTAACCAAAGGGACATCTATGATGGTAGTTAGATGACAGATGGATGGTAGATAGATATGTAGATAGATGGGCATCTTTATGAGCCCATAAGTAACTATAGCAGCCTTTCCTCCATGTGAGCTGCAGATATCACAGCAGACATGATTTTGGGGTGCCATTACCATGCTGTGGTTCATCATTCCTACTGATGGGAATTTCTGCTCAACTCTTCCCTGATGGGACCAAACATACCCCTCTCTTTGACTGCAAAAGGAAACTCCAATGGAGAGCAAAGGCAACTCCTTACAGGGTGCAACTAAAGCTTTAAAGATAGAAACCAGAAAGAAACAGCTAGGTCAGCATCCATCGGGCATCCTTGGCACATGTCTCCAGCCACACACAGCTAGGACCATCTGGTGGCAGCGGGCAAGCTAATACATCCCAAAGCAGCTTGTTCTGGCCAGCAGCATGTGACAAAAGCTCTTGTGTCTCTGTAAGAAAGAGCCCTGCAGGGCACACTGACAGGGGGGAAGCAGTCCCAAAGATACCCTTTGCAAGCAGATGCCATCTCTCCCACCTTAACGTAACTATGGACCTAGGCCATTACTCAGCCCAAGCAGCTTCAGATTTCCTGCTGCTTGGTCATAGAATCCCAGACTGGCATGCGTTAGAAGGCCAGGAAAGATGTGGCTGCCCCATCCCTTGCAGTGTTCAAGGCCAGGTTGGACACAGGGGCTTGGAGAGACCTGCTCCAGTGGAAGGTGTCCCTGCCCGTGGTGCGGGGTTGGAACTGGATGAGCTTTAAGGTCCCTTCAACCCAAACCAGGCTGGGATTCGATGAGGTGGGACCCAAGTACCCAGCAAGAAGTTGGAGGCATCTGCATCGTACCTGGGGCAAAGGCATTGAGGATACTTGGAGTACCCCCACAACTCACTGCCTAGTCCATCTAAGCCTATGGTGAGGTTTGCTTCCCAATAAAGATACCTAGCAAACAACCCATGGCAAAGCAAAAGGCAAGCCAGCAATCCTTCAAAGGCATAACTAGCCTGCATGGATCTGGGATGGGAATTCTGCCTGGGGTTATTAACACCTCACTGATGTCTGTATGGTTAATACTGTCTGCATGCCCAGCCTCTGTTGCTTGGGATGCGTACAAACCTAGGTGGGGTTGTTGCCGTTATAACACCATCCACATTTCCTTTTCCCAGTGCAGTTAAGGGTGAATCCTGATGTTTCCTTTTGTACGTAGCAGTTAGGTCAGCCCAGAAGCACTGCTTAAGACAGCTCAACTGAGCAGAAGGGAAGGTTACAGCAGCTTAGAGAGAAGAAGGAGGCAGCAATGCAGAGGGGAGAGGCGCATTCACATACTTGAGGAATTAGCACAGGCTGAGATGGAGTCTTTCCCCTGTGACATCCTCAATCCAGACTTGGCATCTTCTGATGTGAAACTCCGCAGAAACCACCCCAGATTTTACCTTAAGGGCAGAGGTTTTCCACCTTGTCCTATTTGGGTGTGCAATCACTGCCTGTATTCAGGACAGCATTCCCTGGATTTCAAAGCTCAGCCTGCAGCTGCCTGGAGCTAAGGCAGGACCTGAGCAAACTGGCCATAAGCTGTCTTTCACTTTGGCTGCAGCAATGGCGATGCCCTCAGGTGTACCAGGAGCACTGCACAACTGATGCAGCTCTCACTGGAGCTCCTCTCCTTACCCCTAAACCAGCAGCAGTTACCTGGGGAACACCAGCCCAGATGTGTTGCCTGCATCAGGGGGGTGCAGCTCCCCACATGCAGTGATGGTCACTCACTGCAGCTGACATTGCCTGCTTCTGCCCATCATCCAAGGGCTGTGGACCACTTCTCCTCTGCAGAGATGGGTCCCAGTTTCCAGAGGGTGAATTTTGCTCTCCTTTCTTTTGCTTCAGACGAACATTCCCCTCGTTTCCTGTGGAAAGCAGCACACGTGGGACTATTTTTACCCTGGTTTATTTTTACTCTAAGTCTTTCCTACATTTCCTCTCACATGGCTGTAAAGAGAGCATCCCCCACCCCACAGGCACAGGAGTGGATGGAAGGGCTCTTTCTCCCTCTACAGCACATCAGGGCCGGGGGCAAAAGTGCTGCTGCTAATTACAGTGCAGCATCACTCAATCAATTGCTGCTTGCAACCTTGCTCCATGGGTTATTCCCACTGGGAATACAGAGAGGTTATTCCAGCCAACACCACCCAGCCCTATTGATAGAGACCACCAGCCAAATGCACTGCCATCCTGACAGTACCACCCCAAGGGACACAATTCATGCTGACCCTCTCTTCTGTCACACAGCACTTTAGCCCCAGAAAGGCAATAGAGCGCTGGAGCAAGCTAAAGGGGCTGCATTCACTGCTGAAGCCTGACCACAAGCCATCAGCAGGTCAAGAACCAAGACACTGTGTGGGTCCATTTGGAACAGGAGCTCCTCTGCATGTCTATGCCTTCAAGCAAAGCCTGGTAGGCAGGTTGGGAAGGAGATGGGGATGACCATGCTTTAAGGTCCCTTCAACGCAAACCAGTCTGGGATCCTTCCAGCCTATGATTTCCCAGACCTTCCTCTCACCCTGCCATCACCTCCCAGAGCATCTTCCCAAGCTCCCTAAGGAAAATCACAGCTTCTTCTCCTTCCCACCAGCCCTCTGCAGTGTGTGCCACAGTGCCCGCAGTGCCATGCTGCCCACAGTGCCAGCCTGCAGCATCTGCTGGCAGCTCCCCCGTTACCATGGCAATGCTGTCAAGGTCCAGATAACATTTTCCTCCATCCCAATCCCTCATTTCCCCCCTAGCCACACTGGTGCCACCAGGAAAGGGTTAGGACTCTGCTTTGCCATCAGGGCTGCGATCGCATAGCATGAAGTCCTCTCGCAGGGATAACAGCGTTAGATCTCATGTCACAACAGAGGTAAAGCTGAAATCAGCAAGCAGATCCTGGTAAATCCTCTGCTGTCTCTTCTCGTTAGACTTAATCACAGGGAAAAACCCAAAAGGCTTGAAACAGTTTTGGCAAATGACAGAGATTTGTTTCCTTAAAGCAAAGCTCACCATGCAGAGGGGACACCATGGGTGCAGTGTTGCTGTCACTACAGGTGCTGCTGACATGCAATTGTGTAGCTCCTCTGCCTGTCCATCCCCACATCACCCATAACCAGGGGCATCAGGGCCTGCATCACACTTGCATGGACACCTTTGCCTTGGGGGGGCAGCACCAGCCCCCTTGGCAAACAGGAACTGCATGAAAGCATCCCCACGGGGCCATGGTCCCTTTTCACCCAGGTGCTATTTCCTGGTGGCCTCCATCCAGTTTCACCATAGCAACACTTAGACATCAGCTATAGATGCATCCCCGCACCACAGACAGGGAATACCACATCTATACCACATCTCCCCCTTACCCACCTCCAGAAGGAAGATGGGAAAGCAGCTCTCTTCTCCAAACTAAACCCCTCTTGGTCCTTTACCCATTCCTCATCACACTTGCGCTCCAGGCCCTGCCTATGGGATGCAGTTACCTCTGGGAGTGCCCTGAATTAGACAGCTCAGTTATAGTGATTCTTTATCCAGCTACTGAACCCCATGGAGATGGAGGCTTGGTCCTGCCTCCGAGCAAGTCTTGTGCTGCTGCCACGTGGGGTTTTCATCCTTGCCACCCTTGATTTACAAGAGTGGTGCTTTGGCAGCCACGCTGAGGACATGGATTAGCTGATGTTGGGCCCTCATTCCAGGAAATGCAATCCATTTATCAAAGTGCTCGCAGTTCCCAGTTCAGGGCAGGTGAAGCACTAATAAATATCGAGCAAAGCAAGTGAATCAGCCTCTGAAGTAGCTGCATAAATAAAAGGCTATTAGAACAAAACCCCTATGAGCAGATGCTCGGTGCCAACCCTTCTCCAGCTCTGAGCACTGGGTTTTTGCATTCCCATTTCAAAGGGCAACTCATTGGATGGAACAACTCATCTTTACATGGCAAACTCCAACCTGCAGATGCCTCCAACTGAGATGAGCTCACACATCATTGTTTGACTGGGCTAAAAGCTGCACTGAGTGCCATCCAGGGCTGAATCCCAGCTAATGATGCCCCGCTCTGTCCTCCCAAGCTGGCATCCCCATGCCCAGTGCATACCACAGCTGAAAAGCAAAGTGCTGCCTGGCAAAGCATGAGCTGCTGCTGTGCTGAAGCACCCTGCATCTGGAACCTTCAGCCATCATGGGCTTGTTTTGCGCAGGAGTGGAGCTTCAAGAGATGGGATGTAAAAGGGAGCAGAAAAGCAAAGAGATCTTTGAAGCTGAGGCAAAAGAGCACCCGATCAAAGGAGCAAAGTTGGCAGCTCCCACCCCACACAGACAAAGCCTTTCAGCATCCCTGGACAAGCAATGCAGATACAAACGAGCCCTGTTTGTCTCCATAGAGGGGAGAAACGCCTCCAAAACCTCACCATGGCTTCAATTCGGTGAGAGCAAGCAGCACTCAGGGATGAGGCACAAGGAGGGAAGAGTGACAGCTCCATCCACTCTCCTCCATCCATCGTGCTCCACACATCTTTGGATTCAGGGCTGACCAGGATGCTCCCCAGTGGGTATCTGCTGTCCTTCGTCTATCTTGGCAATAGGGAACTGGCTTGGGAAGGGTTACTGTGACAGAGATCTGGTGCCTGATGTGCATGGGATCCATGCAGGACCAGGGTTGCTGCTTTGAGCATCCCTCTGCAGGTGTGACAAGGGCGATGTGATCCCGACTGTGATTGCAGCAGTGTCAGAGAGCTGCAAGGTAAGAGAGACAAATCAGGATAAACCAACCAAATCCCCACGGACCAAAGGCATTGAAGAGGTTTTACCTCGATGCTGCTGAGGAAAGAACTGACAAAACTCCCCCTTTACAAGCAGATAACTATACGAACACAGAGCAAACCGAGACCCACATGGGCTCCCAATACTTGGAGTATAACACTATTACATAGAATCATAGGATCCCTGACTGGTTTGTGTTGGAAGGGAGCTTAAAGCTCATCCAGTCCCATAGGAAGGGACACCTTCTTACTAGAGCAGGTTGCAAACCGGCTGTTCCTGGGTTTCCCCCAAACTCTGCTGGTATTTACCCGTAAAGATGAACCAGATCCATCTTCTTCCCAACCCTCACTCATAGGAGGACACCCGGCTGCTTCTTTGCCCCATCTCCTTCAATAAGGAGGAGAGCACCAAGCCATTCACTCCTGATGCCCACAGAGGCAGCTTCAGAGCCATGAGGTGACCCATTTGGGTCCTAGAGCTCCAGTGGGATGGGACGCAGCCCAAGGGTGCGCAGCAGCATCACTTCCCTGCTCAGCACCTCAGCTCAGGCGGGGAGCAGCCTCCAGGGCAGCAGTGACCTCTAATGACTCCTTTCAGTCCCCATGTCTAGAGGGTAGTGACAAAGACCTGGCCACGGGCTACCATGAAGGATGCTGACCTTGTGTATGGGTCCCCATCACAGTGCTCTGGCTTGTCCTCCCTGCCACTAACCTGTTCCTTGGAGCTGAGCTGCAGCATCCTCCTGATGCCCAGGTACCTGCTGCAGCCCAAGGGGTAGGAAATACATGAGACTTATGATGGTCCTCTGAAGAATCCATCGTCCTTTGCTCCTGTATCACCAGAAGGAAGGTTTCCCTTTCTGCTCAGGTGAGCCAGCAATGGCTCTGGAAGGGATTTCAGACAATCCCAGACTGGTTTGGGTTGAAGGGACGTTAAAGCTCATCCAGTTCCAATCCCCCACCATGGGCAGAGACACCTTCCACTAGTGCAGGTGCTTCAAGCCCCATCCAACCTGGCCTTGAACAATGCCGGGGATGAGGCATGGACAAGAGCTGCACAGAATAGAGCATCTCAGCCAGGGCAGCCATCCCCAGAGCAGCTGAGGGGATGCTGTGGTCCCTAAGGAGGTACCAAAGCAGGAGCTGATCAAAGAATGGGGCCAGACCGTGTGTGGAGCATGCCGTGCGCCCCAGGGAGCATCCATCCATCCATGCTGTGGGGCTCTGCTGTGGGGCTCAGGGGGTGGTCTCTTGGTGCAAGGCCAGACCTTCAGGTCAGGAGCAAAGGCAGAGAGCACTCCGATTCCAAGTGGATGAACAGATAGAGCAGGATGAAAAGCAAAGGGGAGAGAGCAGCCTGCAGAGAATGGCAGGGATGAGGAGGGGATGAGCATCACGGGTGACGTGGTTTGGTGGGAGGTGTCCCTGCCCATGGCAGGGGGGTTGGAACTGGATGATCTTAATGTCCTTTCCAACCCTAACTGTTCTATGCTTCTATCACACCATCCGAGGGGAGAGGAAGGACAGAGTCACTGCTGCACAGCGCAGCATCACAAAGAAGGCCTCAGAGCTCTTCCTCCATCTCCACCTTCCTCTTGGGCCATCTCCTGCATTGAGGATGCTGCACAAAGCCAGAGTAATGGCTCTGCCTCTGAAAATCCGTGCATTCAAGAACACACATCTTTGAGGTCCTCTGGTGCCCAATGGTTGGGGCGAGGGACAGAGCTTGCATTGACGCTCTGCAAACAAGAGGGCATTCAGCAGAAGTGCAGAGACAGTAAATTCACCAGTGGTGAAAAGGAAAAAGCATCTTTTGACACAATTTGCCTCCGGGGGAACTCAATGTCATCTGATGCAGGCAAGGGCAGGGATCAGACAACTGCTGAGCTCAGCCCTGGCTATTGCTGTGATTCAGACCAGGCACTGAACTCAGTAATACAAATGGGAAAAGCTGCTGAGTGAGCCACACACAGGCACCAAAACCCACCTGGGCTGCTCTGCACATGAAGCAGCATGCTGGAGAAATCTTCCCAGGGAGAAAACTCCTTTCCTGGGAACACGATGTGGGCACAGGCTGGTTACAGGCTGTGGGGCTTCCTGCAGCTTTCATAGAACCATGGAATGGTTTGGGTTGGAAGGGACCTTAAAGATCCTCCAGCTCCAGCCCCTGCCACAGGCAGGGACCCCTTCCACTGGAGCAGTTGCTCCAAGCCCCTGTGTCCAACCTGGCCTTGAACACTG
>JAOEHY010005637.1:0-15950 GCA_025447955.1 Psilopsiagon aurifrons | reverse complement strand
ATAATGATTTAAAAAAAAAAAAAAAAAAAGCAAAGGAAAAAAAAAAAAAAACAAGTACACCAAGAAAAAAAAATAAAAAGCACACACAAAAAAACCTGCATCTTGACTCTTTCATTCATTTTATTTTATTATGTAGAATCTCATATTCATTATTATTTACTTGCATTTGATTAAATATTACCTCGTCCTATCTGAGAGCCCCATAGTCAAGAGAATACTCCAAATTAGTTACCAAAAGATCAAGCATCATCTCTTCACTATAAGCTTATCACGCAAAATTCACACCTGATCTCGATCCAAATTTGTGAAAATTCAAGCAGTGTCATGCACATTCATAACTGTTGTCCCAAGAAATTAGCATTGGAACGTCATTTCTGCAATCCGTTCTTACCAATATTTTAATAAATAAAATAGGACACATTTCTTTATCAGACAAGCAAAATTTTGATCTAAATTGTATGCTTTTTCTTTTTTTTCCTTCACTGCATGAATTCTTTACTTGGAGTAATAGAGCTGTCTCTGTTCTCCTGCTTATTTGATGATTTTCTTATTATTTTTTGCTAAAAGTCTTGTAGCATAAATTTGTTTCACCTCCCCAACATTTCTTTCTCAGCAGCTCAAACCAGCAGCAATTAGAATCGAAATCTTCAGTCACTATATTAAGCATTAAACAATTTTGCTCAGCTCTTATACATGACTGCCATTCAAGCATCTCAAAGCAGTTAGAAATTGTATCATCTCATTTTAATTTACAGGAAAATAAAGACACAAAACAACAAAGTATTTGGACTCACACTAACCAGTAGGTCTTTGGCAAAGCCAGCAATGGCACTGAGGTCTGCCATATTTTATTGTACAGACATTTTCACTAAGCCTTTCATATTTTTAATTTCCAGGGAATAGTAGATGGCCCTTAAGGACTTCAGCTGTGTTATTATAACAACACTGCTTAGCTGTGTTGGTCTCTGGAGAGAACCTTTTGTTTTTCTGTGCACTTTTCCATAGCTTATATGAGGACCGTGAATAATTCAGAGGGGGCATTTTTGGGGATCAATTTCAATTTTTCAAAGAAAGGACAGTACTTATGAGAGGTGCTACCTAAAAAATCCTGGCAAGTTAGTGGAAATGCATGCTACTGAATGTTAAGACACCTCAGGAGGCCTTCAAAGATACCCAGCATTATGGAGGGACATGCAAGACACCAACCAGTGCATAGTTGGCAGATGTGGCACAAGACAATACCTACAGGAAAGACTTCTCATTCTGGAACAACAGACGGGGACAAATAGAACACCTTAGGTCATCCTAAATTGTGTTTAGACATTATACCACAGCTGCAGGCACTGGTTACCTAAATCTCTCTATGTTCGTCTGACTGCACTGACTCCTCTGGCTGCAGCATGGCTAAGATACATATATACACTTCTGCATAATTAGCAAAATTCAGGTGCTAAACTTCAGACTGTTTAAATTCAGTTTAAATTTTAAACTGAATCATACCCATAAGGTCCACGAGAGTTACCCCCCTGTACTTGTATCGCAGATCTAGGGAAGAGGATGTAGCCTCTCAAATCATTTCACTTAACATGCCAAGTATATTTGGAACAGGTCTGAATGTGCCTTCTCTGGATAAATATGCTTCTTTCATAAGTTATTATGGAACTAGTTCAACTTGGTGCATGTTTCTGGTGGTCTGATATACAGTTTTTCTTCATTAAGCATCATAGCTTTTCTTCTATTTATAATTGCTGAATTTGTGATCCAGATGTCCCTAACAGCTGTCAGAACAGTTTGCCATCTGAACACACAGAAAAACAGGCTAGAGGGGGAAAAGTTCATCTGCCTATATGGGGACACATGCAATATAAGCATTCACATCTGAGCTAATTCCTTCTTTTTCTAGGCCAGCAAAAAACAGTTCACAGAGATCCCCTTGGTAGCCAGATCTAACATTGCAGTTGGTCTTGCTTTGAGCAGAGGGGTTCTCTAAATGACATCCAGACATCAGCTCCAGCTTAATTTTTTCTCACTTAATATTTCTGGCTTTTCTCATGAATATGCATGTAATAGCCTGTGACTCATCTGAGCTGTTTTGGACATCTAGGTTAGAATGAAGGAGATTTAAAAGCACTCGCTTTCCTCCATTGGCTATAAAAGAAGTCTAGAAAATCAGCTTCGAGGTAGACATTTAGACTGAAAATGTCTTCATTGGATTAGCAGACTCTTAAAAGCATTGTTTGGAGAGACAGTATTCTAACAGCCTGATCCTGTATTTAAGAGTGGTGCAATTTGAAAGATTCTGGTCTTTATATTGCAATAATGTTATCTAAAGAGAAAAGCAAAAGTTAATTATTTTGTGATGCCATTCCCAGCTATGGCTTAACTCAGAAATATTGAGACTAAAAAGTAGTGGTGGAGCTGATTCAATGGCTCTGTACTTCCTGGCATACTCTTGCATTTCAATCTCCCAAATCCTATGGCATCAGCTGACTATGTAAAGAAGTTCACTGTTGTGAGAGGTAGATGACATCTGTACTACTGAACTAAACAGTAGCATTGCCTTAACTGGCCCAGTATGACCACAGCTATGACATTAATAATTGATTTAATAAAATTAAATAAAAATTCTGATTTAAAATAAAAAATCTGATTTAATAAAAAAATAGAGTAAATGTACCCAAATTACCTTTGAGGGATTGTCTCTGGATATAACTCCTCAGCATACACAAGAATCACATGGGAAAATATTAAGAGTACTGGGCAATCAAGTTCCAGTGCCCAGCCCTTGACACTGTTTAGTTTAACACTCTAGATATAGCTGTAAAATACCCCAAGGATTCCTACATGAATTATCATTGCAGCTGTACACAATCTCCCTGATTTTTAGAAAAAAAAAAAAATTAACAAGCTTGGTGTGCACTTTGAGCCAAATCTTTCAGCAATTTCAATGAAACATTTAGTTGTACAGAGAAGTAGTCAGGGACACGGAATTTGTACCAGGAAGTTCATTTCCTCAGAATTTTCAAAAGATAAATGCTTATCTACATAGTCATAAAACGCATTTTCTGTAAGGAGTATAATTTCTTTACCATATCTTTTGCTGAAACAGCCTAAAAATTGGGAGGTTTTGGGTATGTACTCTGAATGAAGTCATTTTGTTTGAACATCCTATTTCTAATCTGGCTGTCTTAAAAGTTAATTGTAAAAGATATAACTAAATTAAAGATAAACTTTCAGTTGCATTTTATATGATGTTATTAGACTCACTGAAAGCAGATTCCGAAGTGGCATAGTGTCTCTATTGCTAATTATAGTTTGCTCATAAATACGAACTTAATTGTCCATATCAAATGACTTTGTCATGTTTAATTAGGAAAAATATAGTAAAATGTAAAATAGCACCACTAATTTATTATACAAACTGAGATATGAACTGACTTCTCCTGAATATAAGAAATGCTATCTCTGAACCAACTGCAAAACATGCACATCTGCTAAAGTCAACAGTGCCATTTTGTAGACATTCAAAATGTTCCTTCTCACTGAAGATCAGAGTACTTGAGCAATGCAGTGGTCAGCTAGAAATAAACAGAGCAAATCAAGAACTACACTTGTGTTTTAAGAAGATATTAAAAGAAATTCAAACAGTTGCAGTGAAGATAAAGGCATATGCCTGTCTGTGTGCATGGTTCTGTAAGTCAGGAGCTGATCTTAAGAAAGGACAAGACAATTAGGATTTCTTGCATGATTAGGAATTGCACAGTCTATGATTTCTGGCTCTCAGCCTCTTGCTTCCTATGGCAGTGAAGAAGTATTCTATATGTGGATCTGAATGAAAATAATATAGTACGTTCTTTCTCAAGCAGAAGATTGAAGGCTGCTTGATCCTACCTATTCAGGGGCAGCTGAAATAAAGCCTCCAGGCACTCTATGTGTCAGAGGCAGCTGACCACACCAGAGCTTCCTCGGGCACAGGCCCTTGTGGTTCCCCTTACCTTGTCCTTATCTGGCAGCTGCAAGCACACAAGTTTCTCAGAGGGTTCCTGTGCATTCCCCAGTGATCCTGGACACTGTCACCACAAGATCCAGCAACTTCCAAAGCAGAAGTCAAAGGCTGCTGCACAAGATGCTACATCTACTGTCTGCAACCTTAGTTACCTGTGCTCATGAACATCAAGCAGGTTTGTTTTAGTCAGGACTCTTTAATAAAGCAGCACGGGAGATGGGAGCAGAACCTGGGATTTCCCAGTTATGCCTTCTGACTTGGTTAAAAAACAAATTTTTCCCTTGCTTATTCTCTCTCTATGCCCATAAATTCTGGGGGTTTGTCTCTACACAATCTCGATTGGAAGAAAGTAGGGTGTTCCTGCATATGTGTTCAGTTAATGTTAACAGCTAGCTGGTTTGGACTCTCCTACTAGAAACAGGAGTCACTGAAACTGAAGAACTTCATATCAAGAAGCTCAGATGTCTTCCATCCTTGTTGAAAACAATAAGCATCACAGTTCTAATGAAAAATGCAGTTTCCTTTCTGTTCAAAAGGAAAATGAGCTAGCTGTCCGTGTCCAGAAGTAGAATTCAGGGGCTGAACCTAACTGTTGTAAAGGTACCTACATCTAAGAGAGAAGGAGGACTTCAAAAACACTACTGTCATCAATATTATTTCCCCCTTTCCCATGTGAATACTACATTATAGAGAAGGAAAAGTCTGGACGTAGAAGAACTCATGGAGAAATCAAGTGTTGTAACAGAAACAATAGTCTGGGAAAAAGAAATATTTGGAGCAGATCATTGAACAGAAGGTGCAGTTAGGATTTCCTGAACAAGCATAGCATAGTCATCTTGACAAGCTATGATGACAGTCTGGACAGAAGTTCTGCCCAGGAAAACATCTGTATCACATAAGACACAGATGCAGCTAGAGGTTATAGAAGGAAGAGCAGCAAAAACACCACCCACCAAATTGGTTTCAGTGAATAGAAAGGAAACAATCTTGAATTCATGGCCAAAAAAATATAAGACTAAGGTCTCAGCATTTAATTATACTATTTTCAGTGGCTACAGATCTGTTTAGGACTTATAAACATGAAGCAGATACCACATCCATCTAATTCCTTAAATCACTAAACCACAGATTACCAGACCCCGGGCAAATACAACAGAGAAAATGCACTCCATATTCATTCTTTTTATTTGCTCTTTCTAAGCATTTATTATTTAACCATTGTCCTGGGTTCAGCAGTAGCAGTCATTTTTCTCCTTCTTAGTAGCTGGTGCAGTGCTGTGGTTTTGACTTTCAGCCCGGGAACAGCGCTGATAACACCGATGTTTTTAGTTGCTGCTCCATAATGTTTACTCTGACCAAGGACTTTCTGAGCCTCATGCTCTGTCAGCGAGGAGGGGAAGCCAGGAGAAAGCAAAGACAGGACACCTGACCCAAACTCATCAAAGAGGTATTCCATACCACAGCACATCATGCCCAGAATATAAACTGGGGGCAGTTACCCGGAAGGGCTAGGTCACTGCTCGGGTCAGGCTGGGTATCAGTAGGAGGGTGGCAGTTGTATTCTCTTCCCCTGTTATTCTCCTTATCATTATTATTATTGGTGGTAGCAGCAGTGGTTTGTGTTATACCTTAGTTACTGGACTGTTCTTATCTCAACCGGTGGGAGTTACATTCTTTCGATTCTCCCCATCCCTCTGGGAGCAGGGGAGGAAGTGTGGGGAGTGAGCAAGCGGCTCCATGATTCTGGGTTGCCAGCTGGGCTTAAACCAAGACACCCATATTAGAGACAAGATATGTTTGTACTGCACGTGGATTTGCACAGACCAGGAACCATTCGTGGTGTTGCAAAGTCTGGATGTGGCCACTGCTTTTGAAAAGCCAAGAATTAGAAGCATTTTTCCATATGTGTGCAAAAGAACAGCCTCCGCTTAACTTACTAGCTGCAACTATGGCTGATAGGTATTTGGCTTGGACCAGAATGGTATTTGTATATTTATACATCTGCAAATTCACAGAATCATGAAAAACAGGGATGAAATAAACTGTTACATGCTACCTACTCTATACTGTTTCCAAGGCAAGATCAGCATCACCTAAACCACTCCACAGATGAATATTGAACCTGTCATTATTACGCTATAGTATAACATGATGACATTTCTGCAATCCATTCATCATAGGCTTTTGATGCAGAAAGAATTACACTTGGAAGAAATTCTGCAGTGATGCTGAACTGCCTTTTAATTGCTTCTTTCAGTGCATTCACCTGTAGGGAATTTCTTCAAAGTCATCCTCTCTGGAGAGTCAGCAATTGCATGGATTTTTACAATTTCCTTTCATGTGATGAAGCTTTGAAAGAGTGCAAGGAGGAAGGTGATGATAACTGTTTGGACTTGGATTCAAGATCACAGCTAACGCAAAGTGAAAGTAGAAAAGAATTAGATACTTCTACCAAAACTAAGAACATCTCTGGTTAAACTATTGTGGTTACATAGTTGGAAAAACAAGGACCTTCCAGCTTTCCAGATCTGCTGAGACTGCCTTTGCTTGCAGTAAGAAGTGGTGAGTAATCACAGCCTTGAAACCTGCTGTTTCATTCTGCTGCTGTTGAGTTCAGGGTAGCAGAGTGATTTGCTCTTTCAGGCCCTGTAGCGCACATCAGATCTTCACCAAGCACATTTCATTACAGTTTCAGTTTCAGAATGGAAACTGCTTTCCAAACCATAGATTTTCCTCTCCTGCAAATGAAAAATACTATAGCCCCCTTTTTACTCCTGAATCAAACCCTTTAAAAAAATCACATTTATTTTTCATTCTAGCCTACCTAGAAAGGCAAATAGAGGATACTGTTAAAATTTCTAACTTAACGATTAAACGAAGCTATTTAGAAACCAACCATTTGGGAGGAGAAAAAAAACCACAGGGTTCCATTCCAAGAACATTGCCAATAATAGCTGGAATTCAGAACACTGGCTTTGGTATGCTATTTCTGAATACATAATTCAATTGACATGTTCCTATGGAAAGTTTTTGTGTTGATGAAACTATATTTTCTAAGATTTAGTCCTGAGCACATGGAGTTAAGTCTTTGCAGCATCTCAAAAGAAAATGATAGGTACAATTATCTCTAAATCATCTTCTCACCCACTAGCCAGATGTCAAAGATCAGCACTATTTCCAGCATTAAAACATTTACAACATCCTTTAGCAGCTTATGCTTCCAGGTCTCTGTCTTTTCTTTTAACACATACAATGCAATGGGACCAAAGTAGCCAAAAATCCTTTATGCAAAGCACTGTATAATACACATTCAAAAGACATTATTTTTCCTGCATGAGCAGAACTATGGAAGAATGAAATGAAAGCAAATGTAGGGTTGTAATGAGTGTATTTGCAGTTCTCCTAATGTTTAACATATCATTGACTAGCAGGTCCTACAAAGATCCTGACTTTACATATACAGCAGGACATTTCACGTCAGCTCAGCAGTTTTTCTGCAGTCTTCAGTATTTTCTTCCAGCCAGAACTGGAGTCTCTGTAATCTTCTGAAGTCCTCTGTAAATGGGGCTGCAGTTCCCACTGGAATAGCAGCCCCCTTTGTCTTTCAAAAGTTCAACCTTGCTTTTCAAGAGATGAATGCTTTAGGCTGCCGGGCCATCAGAAGAGAACGTCCAGCCCCTGAGCTGCACATACACCCACCAGCATCTGCTGAAGAGAGAGCATGCCATCGTGTGGTGATACAGCCTCACCACAGAAGTGTAACTTTTCAGCATGTACCTGAAGATAATCGTTCATCCACTGAAGGAGGATCCTCCAGATCCCACCAATTTCCCTGCTTCCTCTAATTCACTGAAAGATGTCTCAAGTTTCTTTGTATATCTGTAGTATTGCTTCATTCAGCCAGAGCTTTTGGAGGCCACCACCAGCAAAAAGCACACTGAGGTTGAAAGATGGGGCGCCACCACCATGACATGACTTGGTCCCCTGTGATGCAGGAAAAGAGCCCTAGAACTGCTACCACACTCACTGAAGCTTTATCAGACTCCTCAGCCTCCTATGAAGAGGGTGATTTCTCCATGCCACAAGCCTGCCTAATGCACCAGCGTTTGGGCATCAATGGAGATGAGAGATAGGAGCTCCACCAATACAGTTCTGCTGAGAAGCTCTTGCAAAGTGAATCATGACGGGTGAAGGTTCACTTTGGCTGTGGATGGGGGCTGAAGCATCCTGAGCTTACTCAAGCATGGCTCACCCTACCTGATCATTGCTTCTCCTGTCTAAGTGGGTCCTTCCCAGAAGGGAACAGCAGACCAGTGGCATCGCCATGAGGAAGGGGATACAGACAGAACCTACACAGGGATTCACAGAACTCTACAGTAATTTTAAGTGCAATAGTTAAGCAAACCAAGGCTTTGAGGGTGACCAAAGTCACAGCATATTATTAGATGGATAACTCAGTAACAACCCTCACCCTGAGATGCACAAACTCTGAGAAGCAGCCAAGCTGAAATCAGTATTACCCATTTGGAAACTACGCATAAGATCATATAAGATATCATCTGATCTTGTTAATGTTATTGACTTTAATATTATAGAATTCCCAACATCTAATTTTGTCTTTTGTCCACTGTATTCAATTCTAACCCTTCTGCAGAGCTTCTTAGAAAGGTGAAAATGTGCTTCATACCTTGGGGAGCATACAAGGCAGGGAAAAGGCCACAAGGGGATATGGGTGTCACCAAAGGGGAGGTGGGAAGAATTGCTGCAGGAAATCACAGGGTTTTCGGTAAGTTTTTGGAGGTGAAGATATGGGGAAAAACCAAAAAGACTGACCAGACTTTTCAAGAAGTTGACACATTTTTTGAGGATGACTTTCACAAATGCTTTTTTGCCTGAGACTTTTCCATCGTCTCCAGATTGTTTCAAATCTAATCCTTGAACACCGCATTATTGATCACCAGACAGCCACAGAGAAAGTAATTGGATCTATTTTATTCCTCTCGAAATTTACACTCCCCCTCCTCCACCTCAAAAACCTTCTCCTGATTCCCTCCAGTCTGTCTCCATGTCCATCTGACCCTCACAGGAGAGGAAACACAACCCAGAAGCTACAGTATTTTCTTCCTTCCTCTAGATGGTGCCATGGGCTTTCCTTGGATTAATTAGCACCTCCTGAAATCGGGACTTTGGTGGAGTGGGATTCACCCAACTGCAGGTAGAAGATGACAGAGAATCAGGGCTGAGGTTTGCATCTTTTGGGGTGAAAGTGAGCAGAAGGGAGCACAGCTGTGGGCAGAGAGCATGAGAAAACTGTCCCCAGCTCCGAAGGTGTTTCTGGGATGGCGACTGCAACAGTCCCCACTCAGGGGTGCACTTCGCCACCAAATTTTTCTTCTGTCCACTGTCTATAGGTGACATGGGGCAATAAAAATAAATACACCTTTCCAGAAAGGGGTTTGTAAGTGTAACAGTGCACTGGCAGTCTGCATCTGCAGGTTTAACAGGGAGGAACAGCCTCCCCTAGTATTTTTCTTCTTTTTTTACCCCCCTGGGAAATGCATGAATTGGTGTTTGCCATTCTGAAGCCATATCATCTGTAATGCTTCACCTGTATTATAAGTGGGGGAGTGGAAGCGAATTGCTTGTTACCCAGTGGCAATATGCAGCTATTAACTACATGGTAAAGCAATAAAATTGACCATTCCTGAAC
The DNA here is from genome assembly GCA_025447955.1 of Psilopsiagon aurifrons. NCBI lineage: Eukaryota > Metazoa > Chordata > Aves > Psittaciformes > Psittacidae > Psilopsiagon > Psilopsiagon aurifrons. Next base: position 6,234 of record JAOEHY010005637.1, on the reverse strand, counting down.
TGAACATAAGTCATTTGGCTGGAGTTCAAAGCAAAAGAGCATCTTGGCAACCCTGCTTTCTCTTCCATAGAGGAGAGAACCACTCAACACCAGTCTGGTCTCTGCCTTGGGCAGGTCATTTACTCAACCATATTTTATTTTACTCACATGAAAACAAGGCACTTACTATTAATTGGTTTCATAGAACTCTTGTGATATTTAATTAGATGGTCTTGTAAAACTTGAGAGCTCTAAAGAGTGGAATGAAGATGTCTTCCTCTGATGGGCAAGTATTAAAGCTGAGATACCCGGAAACTGCTATAACGCACTGCATATGGGCCTGACACAGCTTGGTTTTAAAACCATGTTGAAAAAGCAATTGCAGTAAGCATAGGAAAGAGACACAGATTCAAGAGCTGGGAAAATCACCTTACACTGCAAAGCCTTTAAGAATTTATTCTGTGTAAAGTACTGGAGAGTGTTTGAGAATACAAATATATTTATGAGAAAATTGCAGAAAACACTGGCAAGCTTTTGGAGCTCTTAAGAATGACATTGTAAGAACCAGTATGTGAAAACTAAAGCTTAAACAACCTGCACTCCTAAACCTAGGCTGGGTTAAGAAACTGCAGTTTCAAAGAAAACCAGTTCTCCAACCCTGAAAAATAATTCTGCTGTAGGACACAGCAGGACAAAGAGAAACTCAAGTTATCCAGTAACTACCCTCATTGGGAAGTCAATTCTCATTTAACCAGCACTGCGTAGAGGGAAGGCTGGTTGGAATCATTAAACATCCACAATCGGTTGCCTCAGTAATCCACTGGAAAATCAGAAAATCAAGTTGACCCATAGCAAGATGAAAGGATTTTCCTTCCCACATTGTGACCCGGTAATGAGGGAGCAGTGCTGGTTTGCTGTCAGGAATGTTAAGTGCTGTGATTTTTGAGTGAAACTATGTTTGTGGGGAGAGGTAAGATCTCTAGCCACAAACTCAGTCCCAGACATGTACTGAGATCATGACAGTTAAAAGGACTTATAACCTTGGAGATTACAAAGGCCATTTTCACTTCATCTAGTCTCTTTTTTTCCAAATTAGGTATTTATTTACACAAATCCCTCAGAAATAACAATTTTTTTCTCCATTGGAATATGAACTCATCAACATGTTGGTTTGTTGGTTTTATTTTTGCTCTGGTAAATGCTATCCTGCTCCCTCTGGCTGTATCCACCTTTTGCAGTATGAGTTCAGGCTGGAGAGCAAAGGCAAGGGCATCCCAGCCCAGCTGCTATGCCCAAAGAAGATGCCTGAATAATTGCTTCACAAGCAATTCACCTTTTTGTGAGCAGACACATCCTAAACAGCGTGGATGACTCAGGGTTTGGAACCACCTGGGACCAACCTCCTTTTGCTCAGCACATTTTTAGTGACTAGTTGACTAGCTCAGGTGCACTGCTTTGTCCCACAGAGATGTGGTGTTGGATGTACCTATCCCACCCTGAGCACCCCCTGCATTTAACCACTTAGAAGTTATTGAGCTCTTCATGTTGACCATCCTACCATCTCCAGCTTGGCCAAAACTCTGTGACTTACTGTACCCAAGCTTTCCCATACTTTCCATAAGGAAAAAGATGCACTAAGCATGCTATGTTATAACCAGAGCATTTGCGTTTGTCAGTGGTTGTCAGAAGGACAGGCTAGCAAAATATGCATCTGAATGTAGCTACTGTCTTTTCTGAGGGACCATTTCTTTCTGCAGAACTCATAAAATGTGTATTGCAGCTGTAACACACCTCCTCAGAGACAAATGGCATCTGAAAGTGTACCTCAACGCAGCAGCACTGCTGGGAAAGAGAGTTCAAAGGCATCCAGCTCTCTCTAGAGGATACAGCTATGTTAGACCCTGCTGGATAGATGACTAGGTACCTGGTTTAGCACCAAAGTATTACAAAGAGCTTTTTCTGCCTCAAGGCAGTAATTTGCAGAAGCACATAAGACAAATTTCCCATTGGCAGGATGAAAAGAACACTTTCACCCCATTTTTTTGCAAAACACTACATTATGTCATGTCTGAAAAGAGCTCTATTGTATGTGTGGGCAATGGCAAATATGGATGGAAGAGAACTGAAATGACAGCTAGTGGGGCTTGTATAAACAGACATTAACCCTGCATGTCCAGGGTTGCAGCTGCTCTCCAAAGTCTGACTTATACTAGATGCCTTGAATTGCAATCAGTAGGTGACTTTCTTGTTGTGTTTTCTTAGCATGAAACTGGTGAAGTGCCTTGTCCATTTTTGTTTCCTTTATAATAAGACTGGATGTTTGGGAAAAAGTCATGAATTCCCCTCTCCCAGACAGATGGTATGCTATGTCGGTTTCCCATTTGTGTACATTGGTGAGTATATTTAATCTAGAATGCAACTTGGAAAGATACGGAGCAAAAAGCAAATTAGATTTTACCCAAGCTAATTCTTCTCTCATTTCCTCCAATTTTACATTAGTGACATTAACACAGTTAGCTTTTGATTTACACTGGTACAAGTGAGAGAAAAATGGGCCCTGGAAGAGTTGGCTTTAATTCAAAGCAGCTGGGCAGAAAAAAAGGTGGAGTAGGAAAATCCTGTTTTCCACGAAAATAAGAGTTCAGAGAGTCATTAGCTGTCCCTAAAGATACTTGTTTTAATGCCTTGCTTTAGAAGTGTGGTTAGTAATTCTTGCTGAATCTAAAACTCACCATGAGTCAATGGCTTTCTTACATAAATAAATTAGAAAAAAGCCCAGGGTGGGCTGGAAGGTGCTCACATTTAATTATCCACACATTTTTATTCTTACCCACATTTCAGAGCCCATTCTAGGTTACTAAACAAGAGTATTAGCTTATTGTTAAACTACTGGATTATGCAAACTAATGTAGCAGATAAAATTTAACAATATTTAACAATTAAAATTATGGATGTTATTCTATAGAAGCTAAGAAATGGTTTCTCACATGTTCTGTCAAAGTTGCAGCCTTCACTATCTGGCAACTTGCTGAAAATTCCTGTTAGCTCTTAACAAGACCAGGGGGAGCTGAGTAAATTGCAGTGTTGATTAACATGTATTAAGTAGAGGGACAATAATTCTTTTGCAATAGAAGCTGTGATTCAGCAGATAAGAGTACAATCAAGTAGGTATATGGGTCTGTTTGAATCTGCACATCAGTTTTATATCCTCATCTTTCATAGCCACTTTGGATGCTCGATGCCTTGGACTGTGAAATCGTATTCATTTACATGCCTACATACAGGTTTCAGTGCCTGCCTTTAAGCCCTGGATTTTGGTATTTTCTAATATTTTTCTAATCTGCTTGGCATCATTTCACTGCAGCAGTGGTTTTCATGTTTGGATTTCTGGGTGTTCAGGGTGGCTTTCTGGGAGCTGTCATTGTGATGCCAGCACAGAGCAACAGATTTTTATTCCCCCTGGATTGTGGATAATCCACATTTATGCATCCGAGAGCAGGGTTTTCTCTCAAGTGGCTGCTATTCTGGAAGCTGCTCAGGAGCCATCTATGACACAGGGCGTAGTGCATTTCCATGTGTGGCAGCTCTGGAAGATTTGCTATTGGGATGTGCCTGCCAGGGAACTGCTGGAGAAGAGTGGCAGACAACATAGGAAGTAAGTGCTGATGCAGCAGGCGCACAAATACAAAATGTGAAAAAGCACTCAGGGGTTGCATAGGCACTGGTGGTGCCATCAGTGGTGACCAGCTGAGGTCAGCAGCAAATGGAAGGAACCATGCTGGTGCATGCTCAAACCACACTAATATGTGCTGCCTCCCACAGCCAAAAATATCAGATACCTTTGGCAAATTTCCTCTTCCTTTTTCTTGATTTTTTTTTAAATTAAGGACCCAAAACACTGTCATTTGTGATTAGCCTGAAGTGGCAGACTAGGAAACAGAGAGTGGCCCTTTCCTGTCTTTCTAGCCCTGGTAGCCAAACATGGAAATGCATTTCCCAGCTTGTATCTTGTTTCCTTGTCCAAAAGAAAGCAATGTACTATGGGCTTCCTCTTGTGATGGAAATAAGCAAGAGGAGCTCCAGCCATGAATTACATTAACCAAAGAATTTACTTAATTTGGGCAGATCACATAAGTTCTCCAAGGCTTGTACAGCACACTGGTCCTAGCCCATCACATACCGCAGAGTACATTAGTGTCCTCCTTGTTTGGTACATCCCCAAAGCCACCAACAGGCTGCTACAGGAAGCCAGTTAGATATGGCTACTGCATGTGGTACACATTAGCAAATAGGGATTTTTGGACCCAACTGGAACCCCTGTGGGTCCTTAATATTGAATTTGTTGCGACGAGAGCAAAAAACAGATGGTTTTATTCATCATGCCGTCCGTCTCCTGCAGTAGACCCTTTAACATTAGAAATGCTGGATCTTTCAGGCACCAGAGGGAATTGTCAAACCCCAGATCCAGACCTTATCACTCACCCTACTCACTTCCTATGTGCTACAGCCCATTAACACCACTCCTCTCCAGACCTCAGCACGTTCAGCTGCATAGCACAATGAGTTACACAGCCAGATCTATAGCTTTCCTTATTTCACCATCATCTGCTAAACATCTCACCTCGAAAATTATGCAATTCAAAGGCCAAAAATAACTTATTTCCTTGCTCTTTAGGGGTTTATGGTTGGTTGATACAGGGCAAAGCCTGGGACTGAGGGACAGAGTGCAGATTAAAATGAATTTAGGCAACAATTATTCTTTTCCTCTGCAGAAGAGCCATACAGGGAGGGACTGTATTTTCTCACCTTTGTCTGGCTCACACTCTCATTCCAAGGGAGAGGACGTATCAGTGCCTCAGCAGACCTTGGGAAGCAAGTTGTTACTTTTTTCATTTAAATCGCAGTTCATACAAGCCTGGAGAGAATGAGCTGCTACCTGAGGGGTCACGGCCTCCATGCAGCCATGTGTTTTCACTGCTTGGCCAAATGTCTTCTTGCTTTTAAAATATTTGAAAGTGCTCTCAGAGTGAAACAAGGGACCTGTATAAAATGATTGCAAGATGTGAACATCTAGTTCAAAGGTATCTACAGACCTGTCTTCTTTGCAGCTCTCAAATGCTAAAGGAGACATGGGGGCCTCCAAAGAAACCCTTCACTGGAGACACGCTCAACAGAAGATGCTTCTTCTTTCAGAACTGAATTGAATCCTCTTCAGAGCGTGAAGCAGTTGATGAGAAATTTTTCTCTAGCAAAATCTCTCACATTTTTCTTTCATTTTTTTCTTTTTCAGTCTCTTCTAGGCTGAAAATTGATGCTTTAAATTTCATAATGGAATAAAAATTATCCAAGTTGGTTTTCCTTGAACAGCTCTGAAGCTAATACTCTCTGATACACTTCACATTGGTTACACAGAAGCATTTTATACTGGGTCTTGTTTTCTTTACTCCTCACTTTGCTGGCACCCAACCAATGACAAATCATGCAAGGAAACATGGGAGACACTAGTAGGAAAATGGAAGCAAAACCCCCAAATCAAACCCATCAGTAGTAATTGAAAATAAAGGTAACATTTTTAAAAAACTACCTGGATTTCAGAACATTTTTCCAAACATGACTGTACCATTTCTTAATACAGGTAATCCTTCAGACAGCTTCAGGAGTATTTAATAGGAAACTGCCTTCCTGAACAGCATGAATTCATATGACATAGAAGACAATATCCATCTTAGAATTTCTTACACATTTAGGCTATTTAAGGGCATCTGAATTCACAGAATTATAGAATAGTCTGGGTTGGACGGGACCTTTAAAGGTCATCTAGTCCCACCCCCGTGCAATGAACAGGTACAAAAGATTTGAAGGTCTCTTCCAACCCAAACTATTCTACAATTCTATGTGGCTCCAGTAGTATTTTACTAATAATGTATTATGAGTTTGCCCTGATTGCTTAGATACTTAGAAACTGAAAACCACATCCAAAGACACCCACACCCACAGATGTCCTCAAACCCTGAAGCCAAGGTAGAAAAGGACCTTCAAGATAGTGCATTTTTTTTACATTCCCCAAATTTCCGTAACTGTGTGTTACAATCATAGAATCATAGAATAGTTAAGGTTGGAAAGGACTGTCATCGGTTCAGCAGTAGCAGTCATTTTTCTCCTTCTTAGTAGTTGGTGAAGCACTGTGTTTTGACTTGTGGCCTGAGAACAGCGCTGATAACACCAATGTTTTTAGTTATGGCTTAGTGATGTTTG
>JAOEHY010005636.1:0-28698 GCA_025447955.1 Psilopsiagon aurifrons | reverse complement strand
TCCCTCTGGATGGCATTCCTTCCCTCCAGCATATCAACCGAACCACCCAGCTTGGTGTCATTGGCAAACTTGCTGAGAGCACACTCAATCCCACTGTCCATGTCACAGACAAAGATGTTGAGCAAGACTGGTCCCAATACTGATCCCTGAGGGATACCACTCATTACTGATCTCCAGCTGGACACTGAACTCTTTGTGTGCGGCCATCCAACCAGTTCTTTATCCACTGGGTGGTCCACCTATCAAATTGATGTCTCTCCAATTTAGAGACAAGGACGTCTTGTGGGACAATGTTGACTGCTTTGCACAAGTCCAGGTTGATTACAGCAACTGCTCTACCCCTGTCCATCAGTTCCGTAGCCCCATCGTAGAAGGCCACCAGATTGGTCAGGCAGGATTTCCCCTTAGTGAAGCCGTGGTGGCTGTCGCCAAGCACCTTGTTGCTTTTCATGTGCCTTAGCATGCCTTCCAGGAGAATCCACTCCAAGATTTTTCCAGGCACAGAGGTAATACTGACTGGTCTGTAGTTCCTTGGGTCATCCTTTTTCCCCTTCTTGAAAATGGGGGTTATATTTCCCTTTTTTCAGCCATCGGGAACTTCACCTGACTGCCATGATTTTTCAAATATGATGGACAGTGGCTTAGCAACTTCATTTGCTGCTCCTTCAGGAACTGCAGATGGATTTCATCAGGTCGCATGGACTTATGCACAAATATATGAAATCTATATATGGAATATACATATATGGGTTATATTCCCATAGCACTGTTGGATATATTCTTCCCTTAGATGTACCAGTTCTTGATGCTTTTATCTAGAAGGACTTCTTTATCTCTTGATGCAACTCACCCTGCCACCTTCCAAACATATTTGCATGGGGCTTGTGCTCAGGGCAAGTGCAGGCTGCCTCCCTGGAAATTCCCTTGCTCCCAAGATAGCAGCTGACTCCTCCAAGGCTGCTGGGATCCTAAGGTTTGCTTCATTCCTCCTCCCACTCAGTCCCAGACCTCGGAAGTGTTGAGAGGCACTTATAGCCTAGGTTTTTTGCTGTGGCTTCTTATGTAGCAGCAATGCATCACACGCAGCAAAGCTCACCCAGTCACCTGTGGAGCTGCTCTCTGGTAGCAGTGATGGTCGCAAGCACTATGGCCAGGCCTACTCTGCAAACATTTGCTTTTGGAGCTATTTGATGGGCTGCAGTGAGAAACTGGGCTGTGCTAGGGAGGTCTAATACCATTAACACAGAGACCTCGGGGCCTCTGCACTCTTCCTTGTGTAATGCCTTTATTCACAGCAAAAGCAGGTTTTGCTGACAGAGCTACATAGGCACTGGGAGATATTGTCAGGAAGGTGCACTTGTATGGGCTAGAAAAAGTGTTCCTTGTGTTGATTCGAAAATAAAAGGCAACTCAAAAGTTTTTCGTCTTCCTTCAGAAGTTAAATCCCTCAGACTTCAGTAGGATTTTGTAAATTAATAGCTTTAGAAAACTAACATAACAAAACCACTCAACCTTAGGCAGGGTATGCCTAAACCCCACTGACCTATTCCACTGTATGGTCCTAATCCGAAAAATGTTTTTTGAAAATAGGAAAGTCAGGTTCTAATAAATGACATAGGTTATTCACCTGACCTTACTTTCACCTTCTGAAATGTATACGTGTAGTCTGGAGCAGTCCTCTGAAGTCTCACAAATCTAAGAAATCAGTATTTTTGAAGGAAACTCATTGTCTCTCTTGTTTCATTTTTCCCTCAAGGGGCTCTCAAAGTCTAGCTTCAACCAACAACCCAACTTTTAGGTGTTTAATTGTAGAGGAGAATGAATCTTGTCTTTAGGCCCTTCTGAATATGGATATTTTCTTTTTGCCTTCAGTCTCCTCAACCCTCTTTCCCTTTCTCATGCCCTTTCTGTGGAGAAAGAACAAGCTGCTATGAGAAAGGCAACATGAACTGAGAAATGAACCCACAAGGAACTGTCAAATTTGAGCCTTCGCAGCTCTTTCAGGGAGAGGGAAACCTCCCATGCTAGCTAAATGTACAGGGCATAACACAGAGGAAGGAACATCTTTTCAAAGGGTTGGGGCATTTAATTTAGGGAAAACTCCCATGAGAAAATACTCAAAATTATCTTGCTTGCTGTATAATAATGCTATTCACAAAAATGCAGAGGAGGTGTTGACATCCCGTTTCTGTTTTCCAGGGCAGTGGATTGTCCCTTGCCTCAGCTGCTCTGACAATAGGACCTGTGATTGGAGAGCAATAACATGGCAGCCCCATGGTTGCCAATATGCTGTGCTAGCCAAGCCTGAGCTCCAGCGATGCGTGGAGGGCAGAAGGGTAGGTAACAGATTTTATATTTTAATTTGGTATTATTTACCTGGATATTTAGTGTCCTGAAGCTTTAAAACTGCTTCTATGATTGATGTGTAAGAAAATCCCTTTATATTATAAATGGAAAAAGGTACTGATGGAAAATCCACGAGGTCAAAAAACAACCACTATCTATAGTTTAGACTCATATGCAGATACAGTTTTCTGCTGCCATTTCACATAGGACCTTAAGTCACGCCAGTGGAGCTTCAAGACCTACAGTGTACATGGTTACCCAGTTAGACCTGTAGTGAGTTTATAAGGACTGTAAATGGAGGATGGCTTTGCACTGTTGTCACAGTTTGTGTCACACTTGATATGCAAGTTGGGTTTCTTCTGCTGCATACCTAATGCATGGCATTGCTTGTGCACACTAATCTTACCAAGTCTTCTTGCGCATTCTTTTCTTGTAGTGAAGCTTCTAAGGTGATTGCTTGGAAATACAAGGTCTCCTTAATAAGCATGCTATGACTGTAAAACTGTTGAAACAGAACTCTGATCTGAGGCTCAGGTACCTTACTGAGGATACAAGTATCCAGAAAGTAAGTAATTAATTGTTATAAAGATTTTTATAATGTATTGTCTAGGTACGAAAATGGTAACTAAAAGTGGCATTTTTATAAAATCTGAGAGCATGTCCCTAAAGACAAATGCAAAAATAAGTCTTCAATTAACATATCCTCCTTTGTTTCTGGTCAATTCTTTTCTTGCACAAAGTCCTGCATTGCCATTTGGTTTTATTTCTGCCTGTGGTTTTCTCCATTACCACAGGGCTGCGGGCTTCTCCTAACATATTTTTCTAGAAGAACCGTAGGTTTATATGACAGAGCAGATGTTTGATCTGCTCCTTGTGTACAAAACAACCACTTATGTGTTGACCACAGTAACATATATAGAAGAATTCAATAGCTTTGCTTGGTTTTAATTTCCCTAGATGTCAGGCTGCTTCAATAGGCAAACATCCTTTGGTCAGACAGTTGAAGGATAGTGGAGGAACAATACACCACTGTGGAAGCAGATTAGCAGCATATTGCTGAGAGGATTTTGCTGACATTCCCGCCTCCTGAGTCTGACCACTCTTGCTCACCAGTGTTTGTTAAGGGTCCATTGAAACTAAGTATATTAAATGCATGTTTGTAAGATTAATTTTTTGATTCAGATTCCAATTTCTAAGGTCACTGATCTAGTCTAGTGTCAGATGAGAGCCAGATCCTATGTGACCTATATTAACAGAAAAATCTTCATAAAACTAATTGCACTTGTTTCCCTTTCTTCATCTTTTGCAAAATCTTCCATCATTTTCTGATGTTCTGGTTTTGGCTGGGATAGAGTTAATTTTCTTCCTAGAACATTCTAACCTCCCTAAACTTTCTAAACTTCATTGCTCTGTAGAAATCTGCTGAATTTCTCCTGTTACCTTTGCAGAGATGTCCATTTAACTCAATTATTCTTTTAAAGTCATCACCCTAAAGCATGTTTCTCTTTTTGGTATATTTCCCCTGTATCTTTCCCTCTGATGTAATTTCTGTTATCATTTTGCAGTGGTTTTAACTTTGTGTGGCAGTTTTCAACAGGATTTTTGCTTCTGTCACCAAATACATAAATGTAGAGCCTGGAGCAACAACCTCGTGTCAGTAGAGCTTAAGAACTAAGAGAGAATTTGTTTGTGCTTTAGTCAGATGAGTAAAAATGGTCCTCTGCTTGGGTGATAAGGTCCTGATTTTGCCTGTGATTAGGGCAAACTTTAGAATTACTTTACACAGCCTAAGCTATGTAGTAGAGAAAGTATTTTCAGGTGCTCACTGAAAGACTTTTGCCTGTCAGTTGTATTGAATGTATGATACATGTTTAAGCAAACTGGTCTTTGATAAGGGAGCTGTTGAGTGGACATCAAGATATAATTCTTGTGAACAAATAAATTTTTATTACACAAGAGATTCTGTTAACAATATAGAAATATTTGTATTTCTGAATTTGTGATAATCAGTTTTGAGCCATTATATACCTTGTATTTAAGCCCTACAGAGATCACTGATTTCTCAAACTAACATCATAGTTTCCATAATAAAACAAACAGAAGGTTTCAGTGAAAGCAAATTGCAAAAGAAAAAAAGGTGAGTGCAAAACACTCACAAATTCTTAACTGAAGCAAACTGAGATGACCTAGAATGAATGCTGCTTTATTTATGTTGTCATTTACTAAAGTCAGCTGAGACCAGGAGAACTCTCTCATGTGTCCACTTCTCAAAATGAGCTCAACTAACATGAGCGCTTCTGTATTCTGGGATTTTTTAGTATGCTGCCATATTTTGAATATTCAACTTGTGTAACTGGTCCCTGGAGTTCAAAATTCTTTACAAAGCAGTCATCTATATGATCTACATTTGAATTCTTGCTCAAAGTCTAGTCTGAATGAAGACAATAAAACCTCCACATAATTGCCAATCCTTCGTTGGAAAAACAAAAGCATGTATGTCTGTAGTGTCTTTGAGTCAAATGACATCAAACTTTCCATCAGAACACTAACAGCCTTCTATGATGACTGAATTTCACTTGTGAGTACCTTCGTAAAAAAATCGGGGTCCTGCAAGATTTCACCAGGAATCACAGGTAAAGCAAGCAGTGACATTTGAGAGTCACGAGGCTGAAGTCTCTGTGGTTTTGTCCTGGAAAAAAAATATAATTTAGCTTCAGGATTTTGATCTGCTGGCTTTCCATCTTACAGTTAAAAACATCACAGTAAGATGTTATAAGCAGCATAAGTATCTGTAATTATGTCTTATTTTAAATAGCAGGTGTTACTCTTTATGCCACTGTCAAATTCCAACTATGATAACTGCAGGCAGCTTACTTATGCTCCCTTATTAGTTTTTTATTTAAAAAAAAAAAAGTAAGAATAAAAAGGGAAGAAAAAAGCTCATTTAAGCCTTCTTGTCTTTCTGCTTTTAATGAAATGCAGCACATGTAAAATCAACTGTATCTTTAAGTTCAGTCTTTCTGTTTTTCTCATGTTGCAGCAGTAAAACGTAGCATTCAGATATGTGTCTTGCTCATTAGTTTCTTCTATGCATTTGTCAATGTTTCTGAAATATGTTTATGGTCACCCAAACAGAGCACTTCTTTCCTGTCTGCATCATAAATAAGCTCTCAAAAATGCTTTCTAATTTGCTTTCTAACTCCAGGCTGCTTTAAAGTCTAATATTAAAATCTGTGTTTTTCAGATCTCATCTCCAAAATTATCATCCTCTTTATAACAGAAATTCATTTTCCCTGGCTATGACTTCCGGTTGACTTCATATCATCAGTAACTGCTATTTTAGTTTGTGTGCATATAAAATTGTGTTTGAGCAAAGTTGTTTCTGCATGTTGTGGTTTAATCTATCAGGAAGCTAAGCACCATGCAGCCATTCACTCATTCCACCCCAGTGGGAGGGGGGAGAGAATCAGAAAAATAATAAAATTCCTTTTAAAAACTGAGATAAAGAACACAGCACTATGTCAGCTGCTAGAAAGTAAATAAATTCTGTCCCAGCTGAAACCAGGCAACTATTTCATAAAAACATTAGACCACCTGTAGCAAAATAGTAACATCCAGATTGGTGGAGACATGAGAAAGGATATACATCCATGAAAACAGTTTATGAGGCCCTACTTTGCTTTAGGATGTGTTATCAAGACCAGTCAGTCATATGTTTGCATTTTAGACACAGCAAACAGGAAAATTCTTGAGTATTGAGGATAAGGTGATTCTGGCTAAGTAGATTTTCATTCAGTCTACTTCTGGTATCTGGTCTTTTCTCTTCCATTTTTAACTAAGGGTGATGAGATGTATGCCGTGTTGTTCTTAGGGGACTCCATCTGTATGTCCTAATTGAATCAATGAATTTGGCAATCATAATAAAAATATTATGTCTATATTATATTGGATCAGCAAAAACCTTTTTAATTGTGATTAATAAGGTTTTGCTGTAATATTAATGCTTCTTTTTTTCATACAAGAACTCTAAAAATTGGGTCAAGGAAAAGGGGTTCTAGCAGGTATTTTTTTATCTAATTAGCAACATATAGAAAGCTGGCTTCAATAGCAGGGGGGATATATATTTTGCTCATCATTGAGAAATGCTACTCAGAGTTTAGTCTTATAATAAAGTACCATTGAGTCATGTGTAATTAAGAACAGGAAATATGAAAAGGCAATATTTGCTGAAGTACTTAAAATTCAGCTGTTAAAACAGGAATTTTAACTTATAATTTCTTAATAATATTTTAGAGTTAAGTAGTGTTTTGGACTTACAGGTGTTTAAGTTTCCTAAGTGTGGTTAATTCATAATGATAGGTCTGGTTAAGAAGTGAATTTCACTATGCTTACGCAATCTTTTAAGCCTTTAAGCTATAATGGAATTTTTCACACAAAACATTTGCAACACTGAAAACATCTGGCTCCGTGCAAGTGTTATTCTTTGGTAAAATTATAACTTGATGTATGTCTGATGCTTTAGTCATCCTGCAGACAAACGTCCCATCAACCTGAACGGTACATGACTAAGCTTTCTTCATTGGTCTTGGCCATGGTTCTTCTCTTCTTTTTTCCCATGAAGGGTACTCTATTATTTTAAATCTGTAGTAGATGAGATTAGACCAAATACAGTTAGAAGGAGAAAAGTATCTATCAGAATCTTAGCCATGGTAGAATGAAGAGTGAGATAAAAATGCCACATCTGCCAAATCAGTACAATTAATACCTGAAATGCTCCTTTGCAATTAGAAATCCTTATGTGCAATGATAACAAAATGGTATCGTATGTTACTACAAGTAGAAGAGAAACGATTTAGCATGTTCTACCAACTGCTTTATGCATATGACCTAGTAGAGCCAGTTTGTTATTCTGCTAATGCTGTGTTGTGTTTTTACAGCAATGTTCTCACCCACATTGCAAGTTAATGATATCCTTGCCTGCTAATATCTGAAAACTGCTTTTTAAATAGACATACATTTAGATAATACAGTGATGGACTTACGAAATGGAGATTTAAGAGACATGGATGTAGATAGACTGGAGAGATTTTGCAAGTTAAAAGGATTGTTTAAAACCTCAAGTTAACCTACTTTATAATTAGGGCATATCATAACCATGGACTATCTTACTAATTGTAAATAATTGTGTGCATGTTCACATCTGTCAGAGAGGGAAAGAGTGAATATCCAACCAGTCCTTCCAAGGGTCCAAGGATCCCTAGCTTCTGTGAGTCATGTTGCGCTTGGTTTAAAAAGGTTTCTTCTGACACAGTGGGAAAGATTTGGAAATCCCCTTGCATGTAAGATAAGTGCTTGGGCAACACAAGCATGAACAGCAGCTGTTTAAGAATTTACTTTGTGAAGCAGCTTTGAAAGGTCCAGGACAGGAGGTAAAAGAACCTCTATGTGCCCAGTGCTCATTTTGCTTTATTTTAATTTTCGGCAGCCCACAATGAGCAAGGCTTAGGAAGTTCAAGCCATTGTCATGCCCATTCTTGACCCTGCCACCAGATCAGAGTATGCTCATCTGAAACTGCTTTTGTTCTTTGGGAACCAACATTGGCATACTGTTGTAGCTTATTTTTAATCAGAATAGGCTTATAGTGGCAACTGGAATCAGTTCCTAAAACTGACAGTCCTGAAGGTAATAGATAAATAGAGAGGTATAAGATAAGAGGAGTCTGAGATGCTTTCACCACAAAAAATCTCTAAGAGGAGCTTTGGAAATGTATTCTTAAACACGTAAACTTGTGCAGTCGGAATTTTATTTGCATAACTAAATATTCAAGGTGGAAGTGGCCAAGCATCAAGCCCCAAATCAAATTGAAATACCAAGCAACAAAACCCAGCTTACAAGGTGCCAACTACTCTGAGTGTCAGAGGTAGGAGAAGTTGCATACTGCTGTGCAGAAGACAGGGCTGTTACTGTGTTATGGCCCTGTGGGGTTTCTGACTCACAGTTTTATATTTATGCTCATCTATGTGGATTTCTGGTTGAGGTGACTGTGGTAGTAACTGACTACACACACAGTTTCATTGGCAAACCACAGTGAACCTGGGTTCGCTTCCCTTTTGGATTCTTGTTATTGCTTAAATATTCTCTTCAGCAGGAGGAAATGATAGTTCTAGCCACTAAAAAAAATAGGGAAATTGCATTAAAAAATCCCGTATAAGTTCTGTGGTCCCCACATACAGAGATGTTTGATTTCTCTGGGAAGTCTAGAGAATGAGTAGGAGCAAGCCCAAATCTGACTTCGTCATTCACTTGCAGGTTCAGAGCTGCCCAGTGAAGACTGCTATACTTGAAGTACTTCTGTCTTTTTGACAGCACTTCTGCCTTCAGGCAACAATGCTTCCTGGTGGTCACATAATACATAACGGGGCTCTGTTCGTGTCTTCCACCAAAATAACCCTCTTTTTCCACCCCCTCTGAAACTGCAGAAAAGCCATCTCTCTACAAAAAAGGCAACAGCTTTATATATGTGTGTGAGTGGGTGTTACCTTGGTGTAAATTCTGGCGAATCACATTTATGGAAGACGTTTTAATGAAGACATGCTGTGTAGGAACAAGCCACATAAGAAACTGGAGGAACAAAAGCAGGAAGCTGCAAGCAGCCATAGGAGGCTCTGTACTAGCAGCTGAAAGTAAACTTAAGAAATAGAAATGATTAAGTATGAAAAATGCAGGGCTGTGCAGCTATGGCCATCTATAACCTGTACTTTTTTCTTTGAAATACAACTTTTTGTTAATCAGTTCACGCAGTTTTTGCTAAAGGGGAACTTTAATGTTGAGATGTCTGAAGAGCTGGCAGCTCACAGTGGTATTTCTTGAACCTTATGAGAAGGGTTTAAAAGACCTCTAGACTATATGTATTCTTTTCTTAGCTTTTGAGTTTCGGAGTGTATAACTTCTAAGTAAGTACTATCCTTTTCCATCCAAAGATTCTCTTTATAGGTGACTCAACTAACAGAGGGATGATGTACTATCTATTAGAAAGAGTGAATAAGACTCTTCAGGAATGGCAAAAGACTCATGATGTTAAATGTTATCATAATATCAACGAGGGGAAAACATTCATCAGTTACTCCTACTACCCCCAGTTTTGGATGAGCTCAAACCAGAGACCGACTTTTGAAAAAGCCCTAGAACAACTGCTGGAGAGGTACTGTACAAACGATTGCTAGCTTGTTTGTATTCTCATTCTAGTCACAAATGAGTTTAACAGGTTTTACAATTAAAGTCAGTAAACAATTAAACATAACGTGTGCAGGCTGTATTGTGTGGTTGAAAAATAGCAGAAAATGACATCAGGCCTCTGATCAGGATGCCAGATACAGTTCATTGAAGTGTAATGCAATGCAGTTAAAATGTTTGCCATCTGTTTTAAGGCAACGTGTTTTTGCTTTCTGGGTTTCAGATCACGTCCCCTGGAGAACACAGACCGGACCGTATTAGTTGTAGGTGGTGTTCAGTGGCTTAATTCCAATCACCTGCAAATTATCCAAAAGGTGTTGAGCAGGTAATGTTATGTACTTGGTGTTATTTTAAGTCTTGATATAATAAATTACAAAAACCAACTTAACAAACCACTTCATTTGTTTTCTCATGTGTGTGTGCGCTTAAGTGACTTTGAAAACCTTAGTGAAAAAGAGTAAAATGCAGTATCTTTTGATGTGTCTGTTAAATAAAATCTGTGACCTTTTTTTTTTTTTTTTATTTTCCAAACAGGGAAAATCTGTCAAATATCCTGGTAATTATCAAATCCATAGGGATGGGCTTTCACCTGCCAGTAGATGGAATACATTCTCTATCACAGGTAAGCTACAGTACTTTTAGAGTGCATTTTCATGGAAGACTTGTCATTTCAGCAACAATTTTACTGTCTGGTCAAAATATGTTACCTCTGCTGAGCAAGCTTTAAATGGATCAAAGAAAGATTAATGTTTGCATTTGCTCATACTGCTTGCAATTATGGATCAAACCAATTTGCCGTGTTTCATGGATTCCACCACTGTTTGAACACCCATGCGCAGTCAGCCATCCCAAGAACCAGAAGCTCCAATATTAAGTCTGATGCTGAAGGTGAGAAATGGAGCTGGGGATAGGCAGATTTCTCCTCATACCGCATCGAGAATGGGCCCTCCTCAAGCTTCCTCCATTGTTACTGCTGGATCAGATTCACTGATCTGGCTGCATTGCACAGCTATCCATAAATCCCTTTTAACCAGCCTATGAAACCAGAACATTACAGAGCAGTCGGAATGTAGTGGTGAATCTAGTCTGTTATTTGTATGTCAGTGGGTTGTTACAGTCAGTTTAAATCATATCCAAGACTCTCAGAGTAACAGATGGGCCCTGTGCGCTGTGTAACTCATTCAATTCAATATTTTTATTTACAATTTGAACGGTGGTTCTCCATTGAACTGTCCATATAAAATATGTGGGTGACAGAGGGATGGGAAGAGCTGGAGGGCAGAATGGATTAAATGGCGCCTACCAGAGCTGTGTGTAATGTTCCAGCTATTCATAGGTGTTGAAAAGAGAGAATTATTTGCTTTCATAGTTTAAGTACGTTACTGCTATCACACTGGGGACTGGTGCCCACATCTTTTTGCAACTGTAACACACTGTTGTAGGACCTGCTGCTACTTTCACCCTTCTTTTTGTTATGGAGACTGCCCTGTCATATTTCCTCCATTCTTTCTGTCTAAGTTAGTATTATCTGCCTCTACTGAATGTCTTCTTATTGATTCCAACCATTTCCTTAATTTATCTGGATGACCAAATTAGGATGCAGGCAGGGAAATTGTTAGTATTAACATGAAGAAACATCATGGCTTTCCCCATGGCTTTCAGCAGGGTTCACTCCTAGGAAGAGGAAGCAGAGCTTTGATCAAAGGAAGGTGAGACAAGGATAGAAGGAGTATTATGGTTTCCCAGGTTTACCTTTTCTGTTTCTTTTCCAGTAAATTTATGAAACTCCTTCAGAAATCAGCTACATTGACCAGTGTAATTGACGTTCTTTTCCCTTTCAATACTGGAATCACATGCCAAGTTATCCATGTGGCTTGGGTGATCTGGACTTCTGGATTACACCAGCTACTCTCAAAGCCCTTCTGTCTGCAGTGTCAAATTTACCACTTTGCCAAATTTATGGCTAACATTTTTCTATTCCTGGCCTTCCTGCATCTTCTTTAGAAATAACAATCTGTTCTTCAGTGTAACCATTTCTAAGATGCCCATGGCCCTGTATTCATTTTTAAGCAATAGTCTCAATGAGTTTGATTTGAAGATGAATTTTATTTTACAGGAGCAATTTCACCATTAATTACAGACAACTTTATAATAGGAATTTTTTTTTAATTTTTTTACACCTCACATTACCTAAGCACATATTAAAACCAGTTATGCAGTAATTATGAGCAGCATTGAAATCTTCATATGAAAGAAGCTTCACAACTCCTGAAAAGTAATTATAATTCCTGCAAAAATCTACAACAGCCTTGGAGTAATAACTGTTTTCAAGAGTGAATTTATAGTAATTCATGTCTGGAGTATAGTATAAGAGGGACATGCTGGTGTTGGAGCAAGTCTAGAGGAGCCCACAGGGATGATCAGGGGACTGGAGCACCTCCCGTATGAAAACAGGATTTGAAAATTGGAGTTGTTCAACCTGGAGAAGAGAAAGCTGCATGGAGACCTCAGAGCAGCCTTCCAATATCTGAAGGGGGCCTACAAGGATGCTGGAGAGGGACCCTTCATCACTGTAGTGACAAGACAAGGGGTAATGGGTGTAAACTTGAACAGGGGAGACTTTGGTTAGATATAAGGAAGAAGTTCTTTACTGTAAGGGTGGTGAGGCACTGGAACAGGCTGCCCAAGGACATTGTGAATGCTCCATCCCTGACAATGTTCAAGGCCAGGTTAGACAGAGCCTTGGGTGGCATGATGGTTTAGCGTGAGGTGTCCCTGCCCATGGCAGGGGGATTGGAACTAGATGATCTTAAGGTCCTTTCCAACCCTAACTATTCTATGATCTTATGATTCCATACTTGCTTTACTCAAAATGCAGTCTTGCTATTCACTTCCATGGCAGAATACAGTAACTTTTAAACAGCCCTTCTGACAAGACACTTCAATATTTTGTCTGGAATGCAGGCAGAAATGCAAAACCTGTGGAACGAAAACTTAATTATTCTGGATACAGCAAAAAATTTTGGCTATGAAGTTGTTGACACCTTCGTCATCACCATGGGACGTTACAAAGAATTCCTGCAAGGGAAGTGCGGGTGCCATTTCCATGAGGTAATAGTTTACACCTATATCATTCCCAGGTATTTAAGAGAGATTTTAACTGTCAGGTGCTTAGAAGAAAAAGCTTACACAATGAGGTTTGCATCCATGACTCAAAGTTAAGCCTGAATTTAAACCTCAGGGATAGCAGTTTGTATGGTGGCACTTGTCCCTTGCTGCTCGGAGTGCAACAACATCCAAGGACAAGCTGAACTGCTGTAGTGGTGATTCCTTGAAATAAAACCAGTCATGCTCTTCTGCAAAGGATGTTGCATGTTTTCCAGGTTGTTGTATTGTTTACTGTGTGTTTTGTATTGATACTACTTGTGTATGGACTTAGTTTATCTTTTTGCCACACCTTAGTCACACAGGCTTTTGTCTAAAGCCTTCCTGAGAAGCTAAGCAGACTCCCATCAAGCCATAGGTGCATCTAAAATGGAGCTTAAAATTGAAAGACCAGTCTTACTGCTGTAGATATGTTTTCATATGTCTGAGAAAGATTTATCTGGGATAGTTATAGTGGTTGACTATACAAATAGAAGTGTAAAAGTCGCTTGCTACGCCCACCCATAATTCTCCTTTCTTTTTTGTCTGAAATCTACAGAAATTCTGCGTTCTGTTTTATAATTACTGGCCTATTGAAACAAAGACATGGAAAATATATGAGTAGGGCAATTGGAATTATATTATTTTGCTCATTTGAAGCTCTGGTAGGGAATATTCACAATATATTACAAATGACAGGAGTCCGTGGATTAAATCAAGAATGAGTTAGCAAATACATTATTATATCTAGGCACAAAATCAGCCAAGAGGCTACCAAACCAGTGAAAGTAAAGGGTTTGAAAAACAAGATATTTAAAGTTTTACTGGTTTCTTTTAAGATGTATTTTGAGTATGTGGTATGTCTTTTTGTAGTGAATGCTCTTCCCCATCAGCAAAAGAAAGATCTGTTTCAGTTTGGAATTTCTTGTATCTTATGTATATATAGCAAATGAAGAAGTACAGCACTGGTTTAGTGCAGGTGATGCTGAATTAAAACAGGGTATAATTGTTGATAGCCAAGTGAGCAGGTACCCTCTACCATTAGGCTGATGACAGTAATTTTGCATATGATAGTTAAAAGAGCTTCCACCAACACCACCAGATTTTCCTACAGCTTCCAACCAAGCTCTTCCTCATATCCATGACACCAGTTTGTTGTGTAAAAGGCCAGTTACCAGGTTCCTGTTATGAGTTGTCAGTCTGCTGAGAATCCAAACACATCATTCATTCCCCAGAAAAGATCCATGAATATTACATTACTCCCTTTGGAAACCTGAAAAAGCTTTGAGTAATAAAGGAGGCTCATATCTTTCCAGGTATTTAACTTCTGATTCACAGTAAAGATATTTCTTTAGTGAAAACTGGAATCGTGCACTCAGACATTGTCAGTAGTCCCGTGCCTCAATTCATTGCTGGATCTACGGACAGAGAAGCCTTCTGCTGACTTGTTTAGTTAAAGTCATGTTTCACAGAGTGAGAGATTGCCTGTGAAGCTACAAGGATCTTCACCTTTATTAATTGAATCAGGGTTGTCTTTTTTACAAAAGACTAGGAAACTACCATAATTGATTCTGTTAAAACCTGTTTAGGGCAATAAAACTTGAACTGTCATACCTTTCAGGAAGATTGCACTTGCTCTGAGTGATCAAACAAGGTATGGCAGATGCAAGTTCTTTCGTAGAATGAAATATAGAATGAAAAGAAATTGTTACCAAAAAGCTTGAAAGGAAAAAAGGATACAATGAAGGATGACTCTTTGACATCAAGAGTTAGTGAATTTATGGTGTTCCACAGTCAGCTGGAGGCTTTGAGCCTGTAAGAATCTACAACTTAGAAGAAACCTCAGGTATTTGGTTGCTGACTAAAAATGACACAAGCGAGTTGATGTATCATTTAGAAGACAGAACTCCACAAGTTATGCCTTATGGAGAAAATTAGAGCTATCAAAAGTGCATAAATATTAAAAAAGACTGTCACCAGCACAAGTGAAAGTCTAGCATTTTTCCAGCATGAATTTAGAATTTGTTTTCCATCAAAATAAATTAATTCAAGTGAGAGATACCACCAAATGTTTTCTGAATCTCTCAAGAGAAGGATAAAATCCTTTTGCTTATTTTGCCAAGTCATGCCGATTTTTGTGTAAGCCTTACTCTTGGCCAAGCCAGTTCCCAGGACCTGAACTTGTGCAGGGTTAGCACAGAAACTCCATAGAGCTTCACAGGTACAAAGGTGGGCCATGATACCAAGACTGAAGTGGAAGCACCAATTTTTTGCTGTGAAGAAAGGTCAGGACAGCTAAGATGTATTTTCTATAAAAAGACAAAAAAAGCAAAAATCTAAAAATAAGGTTTCCTTCATCAGGCACCCACAATATACACTGGAAAACAAAATATACTGTGGCTAATTAAACTTAGGAGTATTTTAAACAAAACAAACTGAAATTCAGTGATGATGATGGTAAAATTCAAGCATGGGCTCCAGAGTGTCCTTGTGGTGTCTGCTGGCCAAGGACTAGCATAGCAATCCTGACTATTTTCTCTCGGCCACATCAGTCACCTTTACATAAAGAAGAATAAAAAAAAGTTAATAACTATAAGGCTTTGATTTTTCTCCTTAAGTATCACAGAGATGTAATATCAGAAGCAAAATACCAGGCAACATTTTATTTCCAAAAGAGAGTGGGGAGACAATGCTGCCATTGGTTGGGACTGTGCTCCAGTATGAGCCTCACTGGGACTAAGAACAGTTGTGGGAGCATTATCAGACTCATCTGACCTCATGTGCTGTGTGTCAGCGTCACAGCTGGTTTCCACCTCAGGCTCCTCACCAGCTCACATATTTTCAGCCTATTGCTGTGGCCTCTGTCCTGCTTTGGGACCAAACACAGCAGGCGTGGTTAGTTAACCAATCCTTTAATCTACTCTGCTCAGTACATGAGAGAGGCACAAACACAGCTCACTCCAAATGGAGCTGGAAAGGAGGAGTAAGTCACTGAGCAGATATTTATGCAATGGATAAATAGTCCTGTGGAGCAAATGCCTCCCTCCATTTTACTCAGATAGCTACGTTGACCCTATTTTGTCTAGAACCCAGATGTTGATGTCTTCATGGGTCATTGCTGGTGCTCGCCATTTCCACAGAGCTTTCAAGTGAAACGGGGAGCTTCAAAGTAAAATATTTCAGTTGCTTCATATGGAACTGGGTGGAAAACAGCAGGGCGTGATCAGTCATCAGCATTTTTCATGCACTCCTCCATCATTTAGTATGAGCTCATGTGCAGATTTGTCCTTGCTTCCCTGCCAGAGGAATCTCAAGAGAGTATGTTTCTGGGGAGTATCAGGGGAGAATTTGGCTCACGGAGCTGTTGTTAATGAGGCTTGAGAGGTCATTGTGCCTGAAAGAAGCATAGATGTGCCCAGGAGAATCCATCAGCCACCAAAAAAACAGAATTGATCCTTTAGGAAAGCAGAAAGAAAGTCCTTGGATGCTTTTGATACCTCATGAGTTTTAACAGTTTTGTCATCAGTTTATTTCTGCATCCTGGCAAGTGGAGTTTCATCAGGTGCTAAAGCAGTTTGCACTAGGAAAATGGCATTTTGCTTTCAAGGACAGAGCCAAGAACACTGTGTAAAACCAGCACTTTTCATGTTTTAGGAAACCAGATGAAATAGATTAACTCGACCGCTTTGTACTTTCACTTTCTTTCTCTTAAAAAAAACTCTTCCTAAACTCGCAGAAGGTAGCACCCCTCTTTAAATGCCATCTGAGCTAGAGCACGACCATGTAGGAATGAAGGGCTGGCCATTCTGTGCAGTCAGAAAACAAGAACTGAAATGCATTCAGCAGTTCTCGTTTAATTCTCACTAGCTGGCCAAACAGATTGTCCCAAGAAATTATGGTGAGTTCCCACCAACCCACTTCAGAGGGCCTTGGGTCACCCTGACAGCACAGAAATACAGAGCTCTGTAGACCATACAATCATCACTCAGATTGCCAAGGGATTATATCAATCTAGGGTGAAAGATCTTTCATATGTTAGTCTCTTTCTGCCCAAACATCCTTCTAGGTCTATGCATACATGCAAACCTGACTTTTTAATTACCTCATTCTTCACAAATGCTTATGGAGAAGTATGTTGGCCAGCAGTTATAAAGACCTTTATGGAACCTTTATTTTAATTCAAATTTATTTCCGAATTTAATGGCAATGAATTCATATGGTCACAACATAAAAACTAGCAACCTTGAGATTTTGGTGTCTCAATCAGTGCCTGGCTGCTGGATGAATATTAGATTGCATCCCTGGGAGATTATGCCTAACAGGAATGCAGCTTGGGTGATTGGTTCAAGGTGGCATCGTTGTGAAGTAGTTGTAAGATCTAAGGCACTAATTTAGAAAAATGAACTTGCAGTAATTGCATGAAAACAAATAACAGCCCTTGGCTTAGCTGTATCTAATTGATCAGAAGATGTATTAATTTTCTATGTGGATAATTCTTGGTCTTTTTTAGTTCAGCCAGCTCCCTCATAGCATTTTTGCCCAGTCATTCAAGCCTTTGAACATATTAATCCTTCGCATTTAATTTTGTTTGAATTGTTTCATTTATGACGAGCTTCATTACATATGAACATTGGTTTTGATTGTTCAATAACTCTAAATATGCACGATCTTTTAAGAAGTTAATATGCTTCTGCATAAAAATGTTCATTAATAAATGAAGTCTGCTTTTTCAAATGTCTGTTTTGATGGATCAAGTCAGAAAATTGATGGGCATCAGAGCTATCAAGTCAACATACTGTTTTGAAAATAGGTTAACCACCTGACCCCTTTTCTGCTTTCTCTGCATTTTCCAATGCCAGTAACAGGGTCCTTTGTCCTGCATCTGTGCTGGGTCCTGAAGTTTTGTCTCTCTTCGTTATTCATCAATGACTCTATTTTCACTGAGATGAGACCTTCAGCATTTCACAGATCACCCTCTCAGTCATTAGGCTCCTGACAATCCTACCTTTCACTTTCTCACTCATTATTCCCATGGCCATTTGTTTATTCCATACAGATTTAACATGATAATTCCAAAAATATATGCATATTTGGGAGACAAGGAGGAGCATTCTTCTGCAGTAAGTCACTGAACCACAATGTGGTTATGTGAGAGTGATGCCCTGGGGAAAGGGATGTTAAACTGCACTGTATCTCCCTTCTTGGAGAAACATGACACGTGTTTTCATCTTAACATGGAGCTGGGCCAGGTTTGCAGCAAGATCTGAGGGTGAAATATTCTCACAGGAATCACAGCTGAAACACAGCATGTGTTTCTCAGGTGCTTGAGATCAGAGCAGGATTTAAACCTTCCTGCAAGTCAGGGATGTCTTAAGTTTATTTTTTTCCCATGGTAAATATGCAGAAAATCTATTAACTCTGAATTTTGTTGTTCAGATAAAGTATCCCCAATGAAGAGAACAGAGTCTAATACAAAGGCATTATGGAATCAACCGAGTATAATGGGCCTATACATTTAGATTTCAAGGCTCAAGTGAATACAATTTTGCACTTTAGTTAGTATGTAACATAACAAGCTGGCCCACTAAAATAATGTTTCTGAGCAGCTTGCAGCACAAGGTAAGAGTGTCAGGATCTGTTTTGTGGAGAACTGACTGAGCATTTCTGTTCACACAGCTGTGTATCTATCTGTCTAGGTGCAGGCAGAAAAAGCACTCACATATGTTACTTCTTTTGCAGGTGGTGAAATCAAATCCCTCTGAAGAAAGTCCACACTTAACAATGACGTTATCAAGGCACTATACACTGGGGAAATATTTCGGCAGTCAAAGCAAGCCATTACAACTGCAGGACTATGCAACAAATTCGCAGTCCCCATATCATGTCCGAGGTCCAATAAATCAAGTTTATTCTGAAATCCTTCTCAGCCGGCTCTGTGCAAGTAAGAGGGAGCTTGTCAGCACATAGCCTCTGCTGAATATAGTGCTGGGACTTGAGATGTGCCACTACATGAGTGAAAGTAGTGAAAGACCATGATGAATTTCTGACGTGCTTCTTTGATTGGCTGCACAGACACCAACAGTTTGGGACACGTGGCATTTTCCCTAAAACTCTATGAAATCAAGGTATGCCTGGCAACTCTGTGGTGTCAACATGGAAGACAGAGGTTTGCAAAGGAGAGAAGAGGGGAAGTTACTTGAACTGCTGCCAAAGGCTACAACAGCTGTAGCTCAAGCAACTGTGTATTAATGACAGTAAAGAGAAAGAAATGTATACACTTGAACTATTTGGAAAGGACTGCTTTAGCTCTTCAGCACTGTCTAGTTTTCTATTTATAGAGACACTGTAATATTTGAATGTATTTAGAAACTGGCTACATTCCATTTTAAAGAGTTTTATTTTATGTGGATGGGTTCCCTTTCGATATCAAACCTTTTCTATTTAGACACTTGGTTTATACAGTTTGAAAATGCATTTTACTGAGGATGACAAGTTTTGGACTCCTTTGTTTTTAGTGAAAACACACCCCTTCTTTGTACCTTAGATGGAATAGGTGTCTACTCTATTTTTTGCATGTTCTAAAGCTAATCTGGAGATGGATTACTTAGACTCAAGACTGATTATAATTGTCTTGATGTAACATGTAAATACAGTGAATATGTTAAGATAACCCTTACTTACGGTGTCACTAATGGAGAGTGGCCGTATGCAGGAGTATTGTTTAGATATGTGCTTCAGTGTCTACCTTGGCTTGTAAGCCAAGCAAGCATTCTCCCAGCATGGAAATGACATTTCTCTAATGATTTCTTATAAAACACTGCCAATGCATAAAGCAAGTACCACAGATAGAAGAAAAATACCCTTTGCAAGCACACATAAGAAGTTCAGGATCTGGTTTTTAATCTGTCATGAGGAATGTATGCTATGACAGGAGCATAATGGACTGCCTGCGCCTCATGCGTAGCAGGGACAAGACCTTTTCTGAATGCCAGTTTCATGCTGTAGCCCAGCTACATCACTGATGTTTGCAAAGGAAAGGTTTTACTGCTGCAGAGGGGAACTGTCTGCTGATCTCCTCCCACAGCGTTGGCAGCACACTCATTCACAGTTGTGTTGCCTTGGTGGGAAACCAAGCGTGATCGAGGCTTAGCAGCTGGGTGGTGGGTTAATGGCACCCAAAAGACTGTTCTGCCTTCAAAGTATCCAGTTAATATCCAGCATCTTTATGAGTCCAGTCATGGAGCAGAGAATCAAGACTCCTCTCTCTCCCATCATGTGCTAAAGAAGGGAGTCAGAACCAGGTAAGTACAAGTCTAATGAAGGATCCACTAAGCTCTGAGGCATGCTTCTTCCTTTACAATTTTACATATAATCCTTCTTTACATATAATCCTCAACTAGCTTCTACTGGTTTTGGGAAAGGAAGCTGCAAGCAGTGTCAGCAAATAAACAAATAAGCACAGAACTAATAGCCATTTTACAGGCCTTATTAGCACACAGGGTATAGTCCTACTCCTGTATAGAAGTAGGACTAGAAACTCACAACATCACATTTGGGACCTGCCAAAGATCCTTAAACTCACCACAGTCTGTATCCCCAGCTGAAGTTTTATGCATTCTTGCTTTGGATATGTGGAGATATGTTGGGAAATTGTCATGCAGCAGGGAGTTTGGCTTCCCTAGATGGTACGAAGATCTTCCAAAAGAAGATTTGAAATATCTAATTTAGGAGACATTCCGCTATACTGACAAAGCTCCTAATTCAGACACAGACAGACATTGCATCCAGTGTGATTATCTCAGTTTCTGAATAATATGCTGCTGCTGTGCTTACAGCAAATGGCCCTGACTTTACATGCAAGATTTTCCCTGGGATGGAGGAGCTTTACACGGAAGGTGGGTCAGGACCTGTGCATAAATACTGAAAATGCCAGCATTTGGTTTTGAGCAATATGATTGTGTAAGGAATGTAATTGTATGCAAATGATATATAACCTCGAGTCTGGAACTCCAGGGCTGTACAGCCTTAAAGCTGAAGGATTTGATATCATGTCATTAATGTTAGTAGAATCAAAATGCAGTCTTCGTTATTAAGATATTACAATTCTGCTTCTGTAAAGATTTTTGTGTAGCTTGTTTAAATCCACATGCTGTTACTGTTGTTGCTCTGTACACAATTGTTTTTAAAGCATAAACTCGGGTTTTATGTTTGGGGTTTTTTTTTAATTGAAGCCTATTGCTGAAGCATCAGCTACAATGATGAAAAGGAACAAGCTGACTTTCTTATACTGCAGCTGATATCAGCAAATGTGCAAATCATCACTTCTGCTTTCGCCACACAATGGTTTACATGTGCTGTACACCCAGATGTCTTAATATTTTCCAAATCTTAATGTTTTTCAATTGTATCAGGTGGAAATTTTCCTGTGTGTTTTCTATTTTTTACATGTCTATGAACATATATAT
Source organism: Psilopsiagon aurifrons (assembly GCA_025447955.1). Lineage (NCBI taxonomy): Eukaryota > Metazoa > Chordata > Aves > Psittaciformes > Psittacidae > Psilopsiagon > Psilopsiagon aurifrons. The sequence continues at coordinate 7,509 of JAOEHY010005636.1, read as the reverse complement.
ATCTGTACAAAGTCATTGGCAAATTGATCTTTATTTAAAGGAGTTTTTTGGATGAGTTTTTCCAACGCTACATATGATCCATGTAATATTAGGAATAAACAAAGGGAAAACTAAAAGAGGCAGACTAAAACAGGTGCCAATGTACATTTTTCATTATTTAACTTTAAAATACATCTGGCATTTGTAGGTATGCAAAAAAGGAGAGCTGAGATCGACGTGGAATCATTGCTTGCTAATACACATTAAAATTTACAGATTAAGGCAATAAAAAATTTATCATGTTTGAATTCCAGTGAATGTGTTGCAATTAACGGTTTACTCTATATTTATCACATCTGCTGTGACATTTTGCTTGAATAGCCATTAAAGTATTCCTACTATATTAAAACTGACTGACAATGCAGAATTTTTCACTCCATATGTTTACCTTAGTCCCATTACTTACCATTAAAATAGCAAAGGACCTAATTGTCAAGGTGAGTTCCACTCCTAATACAGGCATGAATGGCCCTGGAACTGGTACTAGGATTGAAATAATCACACTGGGGGACAAGTACACCAAGAAGTGGTGTTCCCTGATCAATATCTGCCCAATAGCACACAAGAGTTTAACCTGTAACCAGAGTATTCTTCCAGCTACAAGTAGAGAGACTGGAGGTGTGATGGAAATAGCTAGCTAGCTAGCTAGCTAGATGATAGATAGATAGATAGATAGATAGATAGATAGATAGATAGATAGATAGATAAATACTCCGATACACACAGCATCAATCTCAGCTATTATTATTGTTGCATTCCTTTAAACTTCAGCTGAAGCTGCATTATGATATACCAGTGTCCAGTGAGTTATAGCTCCTCATCTATTCTATGATTCTATGATTCTGTCTCCATGTAACTCTATAGGTGTCGAACAGTGATTTGGGTTTGAGCCTTGCAGGACAGATGGCCCCCATGATCAAGTTCATCTCAGTGAGTGTCTTTGGAATAACTGGCTGTAATAAAACATATTTTCCTGTTTGTAGGGAAATGCCTTGACAAGTCAGTTCTGCCACTGGAGATAGTATATTTCAAATATAGCAAGGTGCTGAAAGAATGGACTACAAATACCAATTTACACTTGGTGTTCATTTGAAAATGTTAATCTTTAGAATAATCTCTTTCACACTGTTAAATATAAGGCCTTTGTTTTTCTGTTCTGTGACATATTAAAGGGACATCAAAGTCAATTTATTTGCTTGGTGGGTGGGGTAGTGGAGCATCCAATTACCTCAAGGTTGAAATAACCACTTGTAGTTGATTCTGCTGCTATGCTGAGCCAAAGAGAATGCTTTGAAGATGCAAATATGTGTGATATTAAGTTGACTGCAGTCCAGGGATCTTTCAGATTACTTTTTTAGAGTAAAGCAATTTTTTAGAGGTGCAGGGAGCTATTTGGCACAGAGTCAAACTGCTAAACAAACCTCTGTAGGCTCACATGAAAAATATAATCTTACATTTTTGTCTGCCTTCTAGCCTTGCAGCTGGCTTGTTTTAACTGACTGTTATGACTATCAGTACCTGCTCTACTCTATATCAGCCTTTCTTTCAGATGACCCAAGAAGTTTCAGTTTCATTGTCGAAGCAGTTCTTGGAAATCTGAGAGATGGTGGTTGCAAGTTCAGGCTGACTCTTCAAAATACCAGTGCTATTATCTTGATGCTTGTGTCAGTTTTGACAGCAAAGATTAACCAAGTGCAGAAAGGGTAGAGCAAGCCTCTTCTTCAGGGGGGTGATTTTCTCTGATGAATTTTATACAGGTGTGTTGTGGTAAGTGCTTACTTTGTACCAGCACTTTGTTCTTCATGTAGCTTGCTTTTGCCAAGTTGAAATTCATCTTTCAGAATCCACTGCCATCTTTACCTGTGTAAATCCTAAAAAAAGCCCCAGAACAGTCAATGTATGATGCAGGCATACCTATGTATTGGTGCTGGTGCACATCCTACAGTATTTACTGGTACCTTCATGCTACCCACTGGACAGAAAAGCCCTAACCTCACAGTAAAAACATGCTATGCATTTTAGCCTTGCTAGCCTGTGGTTTGGTGATACTAAACAACATTTCACATGTCAGTCTAGGCCAGTACCTAGAGCTAAGTGTACAGAAATCTACTCAAGTCTTTAACTTAAATGGGCAGGATGGGCCCACAGGCTCACAACAAGGGCTCCTGCAGCAGTGGTTTCTGTTGAAATGGACTTGAGCCTTTTCTAGGTTCATTCATCTGGCTACTCAGCCAGCTCCTTGGCAGCTGTGGGCAGCCTTTCCATGTTCAACAGCCTTGGCAAGGTACACTGATAAGTAGCCCTGAACTGAATAAAAAGTGTATGTTTAACTGAAATCTGAACTGAGATCTTTGTGAAACACAGCACCTACTCAGCATCCCCTTGATTTCCTCTAGAATTGAACTGCTCTATCAAGAAGCAGAATTCGGTCCCTTTCAGCTGAATCTCAGGTAATGGGGCCTTTTTTCCCCATTGCTTGCTTGCATGAAATAAATGGAGGGATCTTCTCTGAATGCTCCTACCAAACATAGTGAGATGAGCTGTGTTTGCATGCAGTTACTGTAGTAGGAATTCCCTCACACATCTCATTACAAGAAATAAATTCCCATGGTAGGTGTTTTCAATATTACATCTCAAGCTGGGTCTGGCAATGCAGTGTCTGCCTGCACCACCTGCCCCAGTGCTGCTCCCAGGATGCTGAGCAGGTTCTGAGTGAATACTGCAGAACTAAAACCCTTAAGTAAGAAATCAAAGTGCCTCAGACACACTTTGGTGAAGTCAGACCAGTTACAAACAGCTCACTGCAGATCAAGTGGGAGAAAATAAAGTTGGACTTTGAAGTCAGTAAATGCTATGGGATATTTCCAAGGTTTGGAGACCAGATCTGTGTTTGGCAGTTTCTCACTTGCCATGTTCTGAAAATGTCTTTTCATCTTTTTTTTTTTTTCCCCCCACTTATCATTGTCAGCTTCCATATTTCCATTATGATTCTGTGGGATTAAGGAGCTGCCCTGCCTGATAATGGCTGTACAGCCTCCCCAGATGGTAGTCAAATTTTCTTATACATCAGAGGAGTTTTATTATTTCTGCAGGGTTTTTTTCTTTTACTTCCACATGCCAGCACTAAAGATTTTGTATATTTACAGTTAATCATCAACGGCTTTAGTTGTGATAGCTTAAATGCTTTAGTTACAATAGCTTCAATGACTCCAACATATTCAAAGAAACCTGATAATCCCTATTTAAACTAATAGAAAAACACTTAATCCTCAAAGGCTTGACCTTGTAAGTAATTAGACAATGCAGCACCCAGCATGATCTAGTCCACAACTGGCTTCCTTTAAAATAGAGAATCAGTCACATCTTCATATGTAATAATGTGATGTTCTCTCCTACTGAAGTTTTTACTGGAGTCATTACAATTTGAACATGTTTGTGTGGACTGATAGGCAGATTGGTTTTTAAACCTCAGGGCCTTTTTTGAGCTCTCTTGACAACAAATGGTATCTATAGATGCTGTGAAGTCCTGTTTGAACATTGTTTTAGTACTGTGTCCTGCCCCGTTATTATAAAATGCATACATAGAAGGGAATTTTCTGCTGGTGGTAAAAGGTTAAATCAAAACAGGTCTTACTGCTCCACCCGTTGCTGGTCCTAAATTCCACATTGCGTCATTTCTTGCAGTAACAAGGAGTCAGGGTCTAGTAACCCTGCAATGCTGGCTGTCTGCATGGCTCTCCTGCCTCTAGAATGGTTCAGTGCTGAAGCCCTGATGGAGCCATCAAAATAACACACCTTCAGCTACGAAATGTATAGAACAGAGCCCTCAGACATACTTACAACATGTCTGTTGGGTTAAGTTGAGCCTGGAAGTCAAGGTTGACATCTTTTAGAGACTATCTATTTTCAGGCAGCAGAGCCTGGATTCCTCCTTTACTCTAGGTATTTAACAAAGGCATTTTAATTGTGAGTGTGGTCACACCAGACTTTGTACTCATCACAGAAAGACCAAGATCTAAATTATTCTCTAGGGGTGTCTATTACTTCTAAAATATTGCTTACCATACAGGGAACATTAAGTAACTCTTGGAATTGCGTGATAGGCACCTAAAGTTTTGAGACATGAATGTCAGCAGAAGAGAGGAGTGGCTGTGGGATTCATTGTGCAGGTAGAAGCTGCTTTTGCATCTCCTCTTTGCTAATTTAAACCTGGAACTTGGTCACAAGCCCATAGCCACCACCACCAGAACATACTCCCCAGCATGGCCTAGGGTGGTATATTCTCAACATCGGCTCAATTGTGCAACAGTGCACTGAGTCAGAGGGAAACCAGCCCTGTAGGTAACCTGGTGAGCAAAATATTTTATGGTAATATGGGATGTGCAGGTTCAAGACCCTTCATTTGGAAAAATGAACAAATCTCTGTCTACTGCATTACAAGGGACTAGACAAATGTCTCTCTTACCATGAGAAAAGCCAAGCTGACAGGTGTTTAACTTCAGAAGGTTCCTTTTCAGGTTTAGTGGTGGGTACCTGGTTGGTATCTGACTGCTCCAGCTTCTAGCATTTATGCCTGTGCTAGAATTGCGTGGTAAGCCTAAGTAATTTAAGGGATGGTGACTACTAAGAAGCATCTAGTAGGTATTAAAAGCCTGAGCCAAACATCTTGATCACATACGTCATTTTGGCTCTGTGAAGGATTTATTGCACTGATCATCTCTCCACAGAAACACAAACACACCCCAGCGCTACTGCCCTGTTACTTTGTGGTTTATAGCTGTTCACGTAATTGCTAACTCACTTCATTCGAAACAATATAGGCTAGAAGAGACCTCTGTAAATTAGGGTGTAAACTAAACTGGGCAATTTTAGGAGATTTGGTGTGGGCAGCTGTTAAATAGCAGCTATGCCAGGAGGTGAATGGTAGCATCCCTGGAGACGAACAGGGAAAGCAAATAGTGAGCTGGAGGCAGGATGGAGCTGACATCTCTCCACAAGTTAGCTGCAGACAGAAACAGCATCCTTTCCCTCTGAAGTCCTGATGACAAACTTGTGCTGCAGCTCCTGGCACTTGAATGCTTGACTTCAAATTAATTCTTAAATTAATACGAATACCCAATACAAATACAAGTCTGTAAATAAGACAAAAAGTGTCAAAATCAGGAATATCCAAGTGTTAGGTAACTATATCTAAATGTGCCTAGATAGTCCTGAGGGACTATAATGAGTCTATAAGACATGTTAACACCTGCTCCTCACACTTTCATTAATTAAGATTCAGTAGAGATGCAAGTCATTTTAATGAGTGATCTGCCACTCCACAGGAGCCAGTCTGGAGAGGAGGCTGTCTCAACAATGCCGCAATTACCACACGTATCTGGCTTGCCATCTTCAGTGCTGCTCTAGCCCAGGCAGTTGGGTTCTTTCCTAGGGTCTGAGGGACAGAATATCAACCAATTAGTCATTATTTGTCCCTCAGGTTCACAGTTTTTCTCTAGTTTGGACTGATACACAGAAAACCTGTGTTTTGACTGTAAAAAGGTCAATTCAGGTGTGCTGACCTACCTGCAAGGTATCAACACCTAAATAACAGTAACACTATTGCAACGCTATGGCGTGCAGTCCTACAGCTACTAGGAGAGAGTTGGTACAGAAGCACAACCCAATCTTGCACAGGCAAAGTGACTGAGAACTGTACACCAGTCAAGGGCAGCCCTTGCACTTCTAGCAAGACTTTTCTTGCTCCCTCCGACAGGCTTGCTTCAGTTTCTTCCATTTGAGAACATAAGACCTAGCCTTGCCCTCTGCACCATAACCAGGCATCTGCCTCCTGAGGCCTGGGGAAGCTGGGATGATCCTGACCCTTACTATTGTTCCAGACACGCATTTCCTGGGATGTTTGTAAGTGAAAACACCACACTGACTATTTGTTGCCTGGTTCAAGGTAGTCCTTGCCTTTGCTGGGCAAAGGCTTTCTACACAGAGTATAGAAGATCTGGGTAAGGAAAGCTGATGGAGAGAAAAGTTCTTTGGCACATTTAAGGTTTTGACAGTAATTCAGTGCAGACAAGTTGCTGAAGTGAAAAGTATGGCTAATGTCCAAGTGGCAGCACACTTCAATACAAAATGAAAGAAAATCAAGGCTTGATTTACAAGGGCTCTGGTAAAACTTCCATGACGCAACACTGGCAGTTTTCTCCTATTTGTGTCTTAAAATCTTTCACCAAGCAATATTGAGGAACCTAGTCTTTCTGGTCTTGTTGTTTGTTCATTTGTTTGTTTCACATGGGGTATTTACAGGTTTTTTTCTCAACACACAATAATACTGATGGCAATGCAAGCTATGCTCAATAAGTAGAAATCTAAGGTCCAGCTGCACCTTGTTCATACATAATATCATTACTTTTGAAGGAAAAGAAGATGCCCAGCATAAGTGCCTGGTATCTTTCCAGGTTATTCTTCATAGATTTAGAGACAACTACTATGAATGTGCCTAAGAAAATGCTCTGCCACAGCCACACATTCAACTGCTATTAATGGACCTGCTTCCTGGATCCAGAAATATTTTATGGCCTAGTCTAAGAATGCAGATCAATCTAGCCAAGAATGCAGATAATACTGTTTGGTATTATTTTCTTGCACATAGTTCCAACATGTGGACCTTCTACCTGAGTCCTTCTCACCATGTATAGACTCCTTCCTTCAACTGTTCACATTTTTGTTAGAAAGAATGCCCAGAAATGTTAGAAAGGGCTTCCAGAGGGCCAGAAGATGACAAACCTCAGAAACCCGAAGTTCTTTAGATTTCCTAGTATTTTACTTGGATGCACACACTGTGCTGTGTGAGCATGACTGCATACAACAGATTCACGGGTTTTCTATCCCATGCTGACAAGTCCTGCAAACAATACTTCCCATTCTATTACAGAAGCATTCCCAGCTTTCTTCTTCTCCTACATTTCATTGAATATTCCTTTGTAAAATCTGTCAGACTTTTTTTTCCACTTCCATCATTTTGCCTGATGTGATTTTTTCCATCACAAGTGGTGAAGGATTTGTGACCAGCAGCTGTGCTGCCATGCTACAGTCACATTCATAAGGATGACAGGCTAAGTCGCCGGCAAAGCCAACAGGCAAGCTGCATGGTTTGTTAACTCATAGAAACATATTATAGTTAGGGCTGGAAAGGACCTTCTGATCCCCTAGTTCCAATCCACCCGTCATGGGCAGGGACACCTCCACTAAACCATGCCACCCAAGGCTATGTCCAACCTGGCCTTGGACACCACCAGGAATGGAGCATTCACAACTTCATTGGGCAACCCATTCCAGTGCCTCACCAACCTTCAGTAAAGAACGTCTTCCTCATATCTAATCCAAACTTCCCCTGTTGAAGTTTGAACCCATTACCCCTTGTCCTATCACTACAGTCCCTAATGAAGAGTCCATCCCCAGCATCCCTATAGGCCC